>BJBW01005895.1:4470-76970 GCA_004320125.1 Scolopax mira | reverse complement strand
ATTACACACCTGGCCCATTTATTAAACTCCCTTTCCCTTTTTGTAAGGAAACTAGTCCAAAGGCTCTGCTGGGAGGCAAAGCTCAGCACATCTCCGTACCTGGGGTTCAAGCAGAGAGAAAGTATCGTGTAGGGTGACTTGCAGGAACAGAAAGCCAGGCTAATACACAATTTATGGTAAAGTGGGATTTCAGTAATTTTAGAAAATACCTATATTTGCTTTTTTTTGGAAATTTCTCCATAATCACTGCACATACAGCTAATTTTATTTTAAAATTAAGAAATGAAGAAAGTGTTAGAAATCTCCTTCACTAGAATTTTTCTCTCTTCTGTCAAGTTGCCTTTTCAGTATCAGAGAATTTTGCTGAAATTCTTCTTGCTCAAGATCTGCCGTCAAAAGCCAATGTTTACAAAAATCAAATTAAGCAAGTGTAAATATTGATTTACCTTCCCTCCTCCCACTCCAGCCATATGCTTGAAATGCTGCTCCACGGTGACATCGTTCACGTCCCACTTTACTCGGTTGCCTTGAAGGTCTCCCTCTCAAAACTTTAATCTTAATATTTTGACCCTCATTTGTCCCCCAAGCCATTTCCCTCATTTGCCTGCAGACACAGTTCCTCCCATCAGTCCTCCACGTCTCCCACTGACACTTGCTCTCATTGCTCTTTGCTGCAAAAATCTGTGCTGTGAACACAGTTTGACATTTCCTGACATTTCATGAACTAATTACACTACAAATAATTAAGCATGTTCACATCTGTAACAAACGAAGGCAAAATGGTTGTCAGCAACTGTGATTGATGACCTCCCTGAGACTTTATCTGATGAGATTCTTCCCCACTATAGGCAGAACCTGGATGCCACTGTGTTTGCAATAATGCCTTCAGCCCTTTTCATCAGATCAAACCAATGAGATGCTTGAAGAAAAGGATGGGAAAATTAATGACTACAATGAAATATTTGCATTTTTTCCAGGCCTGGAAAAAACAATGAACAAGAGATGTGACAACCTCAATTATTTGGTGATGCTAAGAGCTCCGAGACAGCTCCTGCTGGAAAGAGCTGTTGGGAAGCCTGGGGGTGTCAAGTCGGCTAGAAAAATGGCAGGTGACAAGGACAACACTTTTTTTTTTTTACCTTTTTTTTTTTTTTTAAATGCTACCCAGACCCACATAGCTTAGTTAAAAAGACAAATTGCAGCACTATATTTCTTCTTTAGGGAGAGGGAATATGTCAGTTTTGAAACACAACCTTCTGTGAACGTGGTGCTGGAGTGAAAATTATACTGGTGAAGGTTGTCTCTTGCAGAGACAACATAAATAAACAAATAAAATTCACTGGTGTTTGTGCTCTTTAAAGGGAAGAGAAAAAGCAGAGTCAGTAGCTCTATGTGCTATAGCCAGGAATGGGAATAATGTGCATATAAAATGTCTGTATGTGCATTTGTAGAAAATATAGACAAATAAATTTATATGCAAAAGATTTAAAGTAGATGGGCATGTGTGTGTGCATGTGTATATGAAAATTATACAACACATGAATACATGGATTAAACATATCACTCTGAACTACCCTGCAGTATGAGGATAATGTTACACATACACAGGCTGCCTGCAGAGCAACCAAAATACCCCCTACTTCCTGCAAGAAAATAAAAAAAAGAGGGAAGAAAACTCCAAACCTTGAAAATGTGGCATAAATACGATTATAATTTCTATATGTGTAAGATCTGCTGTGTTTTCAGGTCCTTTAAAAACAAAAAGGAATTAGCCCCTGGTGCACTACAGCATTTTGCTTTTTCAAGACGACACTAACAATAATAATAAAAAGGAGTATGAGAGGAGTTCAGCAAACAAAAACTGAGAATGCTCAAGAGTGGCCAGGACACGGGGCTGGAAACCAGGGAGGCATTACTTCCACTTCTCCCTGACCTTGAAAAGACTTCAACAAACTTCAGCTGCCTCATGTATTAAAAATAATAATATTAATAATAATAAAAAATCCTAGGGTAATAATGCTTACCTACTTCATCAGACTGTTGCAAGGATTAATTAATGCTAGTAATGCGCTTTGAGCATCTTGGGCGTTACAGGAGCATAAATGATTATTCCTCCCCACCTTCTGGTGAGCTTTGACTGCTGGGCCTGGGATGATGTCCCCACAGATGGGGTGGCTTCCCCATGATGGACCCTGAGAGCTGCCAGCTGCCCCAGGAGCAGTGAGAACCTTCAAAGAGGAGGGCACCAGGAGGAGGGGTGCAACATCAAGAAGGAATATCTAATGCAGCTGTCAAGAGGGTGTATAGGAGAAAAATCTAACTTTCCTGGGAGGCCAGGTTAAGATGTATCATCACATTAGGAGGGAAAACGTCTCTTTAAAAATACTAAAACTCATTCCACTGATTGGTAAGAATACTGTATCTTCCTTGCTCCGTGTGTCGCCTGTGATACGACAGTTGCCATAGTAACTGTTTATTTCTATCGAATTACAAACAAACACATTCAAAGAAAACCAATATTTTTCTTCCTAAGAACTTTCTGCCCGGAGTCCCTTATCCCTTTATTTTACATTTAGCTTGTCCATTATTTTGGGGTTATTAGTTAACTAATACCAATCAAACCCACGCTGTGCGTTACGACAAAACTGTAAAAGCAATAATCACAGAAGCAAAAGACACTTGCTGTGTTTCTGGGAGACACCGTCCTGCAAGGATGAGAGCGAAGCGCTGGGAGGAGGGTGGTGGCAGGTCCTACCACCTTCAGGAGTGGGGGAACAAGACCAGTGGTGGCCTACAGGAGGTCTGGTTGGGCCCCCATCATGGTGCCGTCTCTGATCAGCGCTGTCACTGCTATTGCTGGAGGAAATAAAAATTGTTGAGGTTGAATTTTGTGCTCAGGTGGAAAGAGAAGCCCAGGGTTGGAGAGGACATGGACTTGTGATGCGACAATGCCGATGCCACCCAGGCAGCCCTGAGTGCTGAGAGCTTCTGTGAGTGGCTACAGAAGCAAGGCTGACAGGGTTACAATGGCAAAAGAAAACAAACCATGAGAGGTTTCTATGACAAATTCTCAACTTTTAAACATGGAACTCCATGATTTGTCCATAGATATTCTCCCACCAAATGTACATTAGTACAGGACATTCCTTATGATCTTTGACAATGTGTTGGTGCAGGCAGGAGTTAGGAGGGGAGCAAGTGTGGGCTATTTTGTCAGCAAAAGCATGAAAAGCCAACTACCTACCCATTATTATGCTTATTTCCATTCACAAGTCACAAAAGTACTTAAATCTTTACGTTACTGTTTAGGATCTTCTCCACTTTTGTATGAGCTCTACAACTGAAAGAGGCACCTCCATTTACAGCTGCAAGTGCCCAGGCAGGAATATCCAATTCCAAGGAGAGCTGGCGTAAAAATGGGCTGAGGAAGGAATGACAATGTGAACTGTACAATTTATTGTCCCATGAGTTAATAAGGCTGTGGCCTAATTAAACCACTACTTTTCCACCTTGCCATTCTTCTTGTGTAGCTCAGCAAATTAATTCTGCCCGTACTTGGAGCCTGCAAGCTTGCAGCATTAACTTTGCCCAAAGTTGTGGTATGCAGAGTAGATGGGATTATATTATATTATATTATAAGCAAACCTTAATGTAAGTGGACACCTGCCGCCCTTGAAACATTGAATTTTCAGAACTGCTTGGTAAATAGTCTTTTATTCTTTAGCATTGAAGTTAGTTACACCATGGCATTGACTGAATCAAACAACAAATAAGATTTAAGTGTATCCAGTATTTTTAGGGAAAATGTCTATGTCAAACAGATTAAATGCCTTGGCACTGGTTCCAACACAGGATTTTGTGCTCAGCAGCTTACATTTCAAGTCTTAAAATTTCCAGTACATTAACCTGACTGCAGAAGGGGCTTAGAGTAACTATTTGGGACTTTCAGGCAGTCTTTCAATGCAAAAACTCTGATTGTGATCTGCACTGACACTGAACTCCCTGTAAAGTCTGATGCAGTTTGTTACTTTTGCACACACATTGAACTTTCCAGCCAAGAAGTCCTATCCATCAGGAGTACCTACCACAAAGTGCATATCAGAAATAGCATAAATATTTGCTGGATTAGGCCTTGTCTTTATAAAAGTGCTACCAGTGTAGGCTGAGCTCTGTCAATTGGCACCTGTACCTCAGCTTGACTTCAGAATCTTCTAATCCCTCTTCACAAAACAAATTGCATCAACCAAGCCCACATTTAGCCAACTACAGTTCACATTGTTTTTGTTCCCTCTCATAAGTTCTTCCTACAGATTAAATGCTGATGCACTGAACTAACTGCTCTTGGCTGAAGTGGGCAGGTGTAATTTGATTAGTACAGATTCTGGAATTGGTAAGTACTGTATCAGTATCCTCCCTAGAAAATAGGTGACATGTCATGGGATATTAAGTATGGCCATTTAATGTAAAAACTCAGATAATACATGAGTTAAATGGAGAAAATGAGAGAAAGCTTTTAAGCATTCTCCCAAGACAGATTGCAGAATAATATTATTGTACACGCAAGTAGTGCTGATTGACACAGTCAGAAGGCCATTATACTAGTACGGTATAAAATCATTATAGCAAAAAGCATTTCAGAGCTGCAGAGTGATAGTAGCAACATATAATGAATTATCAATAAAGAAGTGGTGATTCAGTTACATTACATATGAATAGAAAGCTTCCTGTTATATAATTTAAATCTGCCAGCCTGACAAGTGACTTGAATATTCAACTCCTTCTCCAGGTGTATGAATCATCCTTTTGACTTTACCAGAGACTGCAATTTTGTAGAGTTGGCCAGAAACTGAGCTACAGTAAGCAATGTTTTTAGAGTTGGTTAAGCAGATTTCAACAGGGTAGCCTCTGGTGAGGCTCTAAGAACTCTCGAGGAAACAGCACCAGCCTTTGAGATGCTGGTATTAAGTAAATATTTCTTCTTCTTTATGGCAAATAAACACGAAGTACAGTCTTTCAGCGAGTCAATGCCAGCAATATTTTATGGTTTTCATTTTGTCTTACCATAAAGTCCTTGAAGTTTATATTGTCACAAACTCCCAGTAGTGATGAAGCCCTGACAAAAAGCCCCTATCGGGAACAAATCCCTGATTTTTAAGGGTTGTGCTCCTGAAGGAGGCTTGTCTCAGCCCTCGCTCCTGCACGAAGCTCCTCTGAAGCCAACTACAGCATGTCAGCAAAGTGTTGCAACATGATCCCATGGGAGGATTAGGACTTTGGGGAAAATTACAAGGGTCACCTTTTCCTTTTAAATGATTATTTAGTATTTGCAGCGGTAACATAATACCTAAGTCAAAGGTAACCGCGCTGGAAGTTTAAAAGTAATTAACTTTAAAATTTGAGGAGGACTCAGTTTGAATACCCTCAATGTTGGAACCAAAGTTACAATCAATACACTAGAAAGATGGAGCAGTGAAAATGAAAATGATCCAGCTGTGATAAGTACAGGTATAATATTATCCAGTACACATTCAGAAAATAAATATATCCACGACACTGCCAAAGACAAGCATTTAAAAGTTGCAAGTAGTTCTCACTTGCTTTCCAGCGTTGTTAAGCTCTTGCACATTTAAGATACATTTTCAGATTGATTTTTTTTTTTAATAAATGGAAATTCAGTCTTATAAAATAATGTAATTTCATAGATACATTACACTATTGGAATGTAATACTACATATATATTTATATACACACACCCATATTAATATATCCCAGTATTATCAGCACGCCAAGAAATTTGGTAGTATTGATAAAACTGTTCCGGGAAGCTTTTCTTCAAGTTATTGTCTGGATAAATTGATTTTAAAAAGGCTTTCTGCTCTGTATGTTTGTCTAAACACGATGGCCTGCTATTTCAGAAGTCCTCGGCATCGAGCCGCTCCTATTTCAATCATTTCACTTTCCATTTACCACCTCTCCTTTCTCTCCTCCATTAAGGGTAGTGAACCTACAAACGACAGAGGAAACATCTTCTCTCCCTTTATACCTCACCTGTTCGAAGCCCACAGCTGAAGACATTTCTTTTTACTCCACTGAACGCTCCTGGGACTAACAGCAGCTCAGAAATTTAATCAGAGCCCGAGAGCTGGCACTTAGATTGAAGCTGGAAAAGGCCTTGAAGGAGGCAATGCAAACATGGATTACTGCCTCAGAACCACTCATTAGTTGATGAAACTTCAAGAAAATAACTGGTGGATATTTATGTGAATTTTTGCTGCCTCCGAAAGCTGGTGGTATATGGGAATTTTATTTTTCAAGTGCAGTTGTTTAAAAGCAAATCAACCTTCACACAGCTGCTATTCAGCTGGTCACAGAGTGACTTGTGCCATTTTATCTGTTTTAAAGATTAAATAATTCTTGATTTAGGGGGAAAGAAAGATTTGTGAGTGCATGAGCCAGTGATCAGAAACAACCAAATATTAGTACTGTCTCTAAAACCAAGTCCTGGGCAAATTGTATTAATCTTGGGCAAATCACTCAACTTCCCCACCTCTGCTTTCCTGACTTTCAGGCAGAGATACAGGTAGTTGCTCACCACAAGGGTTCTGTAAAAACTAATTAGCAAAATGGCTATAAAGCACTGAGAATGAAAAACGTGCTAAGAGCTAAGCATTATAATTAGCGTTATTTAATGCATCTTTAAAAATCAAATTATATTTTTTCCCTTTAATAAAGGAATTACACAATGTCTTTTAGAAATGACAAAGTAATTTGAAGTGAATGAATGCCCCGTAAAATTGAAACACACCCTAAAATGTGGTTATTATAGAATAACCACACACCCTGATAGCTAGCACTGCTTGAGCTCTGTATAACCTTAACTTAGTAGGGTATTATTAAGCACGGGAGGATCAGCAATTATAAAAGGGAGAGTGAGTGCTGATGCTTGTTAAATACACGTTACCTCTTTGGCATCAGCAGATTTGGTGCATCCATTCCTGGCAACGAAAAGCGTGCTGGGCAAATTCAACTTGTGGCACAAAAGGATTCATTAGGGTACAGCTAATACAAGCAAAGTTTAGACATGAATCAAGAAATTTAGGACAGGGAGCTTATGGTGCGCTGAATAATTGCCAACACCATAAAAGAAAGAAAAGACGTGAACTAATTTCACATTTATGAGAAGCAGAAAGTTCTACAGCAGCTTATACTTGGCAAAGAATTAGGCACTGCAGATTTCTTTTGAAATACTTAATATTACTACACAATATGTTTTCTTGTGTTAATGCTAGTCCTCCCTCATCGTATTTAAATGTGAGTGTTTTCAGAATAAAAGCATCTACTCAATGGCTAAGAACCAACAGGTACCTGCTCCCTCAAATACAGCAGATTTTAAAGGCTTCACATCCTTATGTGCTGTTCTAGGTCAGAAACTCAATATCTACACCACTGGTGACTTCGCTTTCTATTGCACTTTTTGCCTGAAGGAACATTTAATATCAATGGGTAAAACAAGACAGGAGACAAATAAGACAGTGGGGAAGTTAGGAGGCTGGTGTGGACGCAGGAACTGCAGTCCAACTGGGATCACACCTGCAGAAACATGGGCACACAGCAGGGCACGGGGCTGCACAGGGGCACCAGAAACACAGCACAGCTCTCCTGGATAACCCCCTGCTTGGCTGATTTATCCTGTTTTTTTCCAAAAGAGGAAAAGCTGCGTAGGTGCCTTCTACACTGCGCCCAGTCTTCCCTTTATTTATCCCAGTTCCCTACCTGTGATCAGTCACTGTGATTCCCTCCTGCTCAGTGAAGCTGTTGGAAAAAGAATTGCCTTCCTCATCTTTACTCTGAATCAATAATCACGTTTCCTAAAACATTCACAGAAGTGCTAAGAGGAAGAGCTCTCAAAGTTTTGTACTTTGGGGCAGCAGACCAAAAAGAGCCAGGGGGAATTTGCTGAGTCCCCACTCCCAAGCCCAGCACAGCCAGAAGAACCTGCCTTCAACCCACAAAAAGCCTCCTGTGTGTAAGTTGTGTCCATTAGGTCTATAAAAGACAAGAAATTATATATTCTAATTTATTTTTTGTTGCTATTTAATATTTTTCTTAACTTTCTATTTTGGGAAAAATGTTTTAAAATATTTCTTGGGAAAATTTCCACTAAGTTTATCCAAAATTCAACTACAACACATTCTAAAATGATTTTATATATTTATTCTCGTCAACTCTTAGGAAAATTGTAGGCCAGGAAAAAAAAAAAAAAGTACTCTAAAATGAAGAATTAAAAGAGTAAGATAAAAACAGGGAGAAAAGTAATATATTTTAAGTAACCATTCCAAAAATTAAACCAAATGATTCCTCAATTCAGTAACATTGATCATATTCCCTATTCAGCAATCAGCTTCACGTCACAGATGCCTTCTTTTCTTCTTTTCTTCTTTTCTTCTTTTCTTCTTTTCTTCTTTGCTTCTTTGCTTCTTTGCTTCTTTTTCTTCCAGGGCAGGTAACTGGAAGCCTTGTTTGCTGTTGGGCTCCTGACCTGCTGGGCAGAGGCAGCAGGACACGCACCCAGCGTAAGAAAACTCCCCTTACTTCCACCCCTTTTCCTCATTTTGAAAACCGGGCTAATTTCTTCAGAGGCAGAATTAAAGGTTGCTTATAACACTAAGTAGATAGAATGTATTTATTGCCCTTGGTGAATCTCATCCAGTTCAACCAATGTCTTCAAAGTTTCCATTTAATTAAGAGCAATATGCTTTTAAAGGCTCATTTACTTAGTTCTGGATTTGTTGCACTTTAATTGCAATAATTAATAAAAGCCAAATAGCATCACTATGAGACAATAAGGAGCTGCCAGAACTATGTTTCAGTAAAAAAACCTGTTTAAAAACATTGCTTAGGAGAGACCAAAGCCATTAATGAGACCAAGTCAGTTTAGCAAACAACTCCTTTTTGCAGGTTCAGTTCTAAAGAGCAGTTCCTTAGTTTAAAAAAACTGACCTGAAGTTGAAAAAAAGATGAAAGTTTAAAAAAGAAAAATTAAATAAGAAAGAAACCGACAATTTAATGATGAGCCAACATCTCACTTGCGACTTCTACGACTCTGTCACACACAGTGTGACAACTGGGTTTACTTGTCAAAGGTGAACCTAACACCGTGCTCTCCCGCTTTCACAGAAATCCTCTGGTTTCTCCCCTGTTTGGCTTCTGCTAATCTGATGAAATCAGAATTGTAGCTCCGTTTCCTGCACTGTTTCTTCCTCGTTTGGGCTCCCTGCTGTTTGTTTCTAGGATATTCTCATCCCTGCTGGGTGTATATTTTCCTCTCTTTAAGAAGAGCCCTGATCATGTTTCTTTTTCTCACACTATCTATTACTGACGCTTGCTGTGGGAACCTCCCAGCCGGCGGCGAGACCCCAGCGCCGAGAGCATCTGGCCAGTCCTCGTGAACTGACACAACCCCTTCAGCAGCTCCTGTCAACAGTGAGCAATGGGTGGCTTTTCCTCCTTCACACTTTCTGGGATCTTAAAAGAAGAATGGGATTGATAAGAAGCACCTTTTAGATGCTTAGACAGACTGAAGTTAGCAGGGGGGTAAACAAGGAGAAATCTCCTGAACTAATGAAAAAAAAAAAAAAAAACGCTTGGCAAATTTAAGAGAAATATTCTGCTCGTAAAGCTATCTCTGTTTACTCTCCAGGTTAAATGGATTGAGCCAAGAGACAGAGGTGCCAGTTCATTTCTCTTTCTTCAGATGGGGAGCCTCCTGTGAACACGAGACTATGAAAATAAAATTTATTTATTTTTTTTCCAAGGAAGTAAAACTGAGAGGATGGTGGCCCATCCTCTGCCAGGTCAGGGATGGACCCATTGCCTTTTCCTACCCTCTGCTAGCCTGTGCCTGGAACTGCTGCCCCAGGGCTTGCCCAGCTGCCATCACACACTTCTCCAAAATCCAGGTGAAGCCTGCAACCAGCCTAACCACAGCTGGCAGAGAGGGCTCCTGGGCTTCTATTTATTATTCATTAGCCTGCAAGAAAGGACAGACCAACTTTCCAAATCTGGGAGCACAAAGACATTCCCCAAAACCCCCAAAGATGAGTGGAACAAGAATGAAGAATACAACGGGCTTCTCTGCAAAACTCTGTGTACAGCCAAACGACTGCTGAGCTGCACAGCCAGATGCCTCCCAGTTGAGTTATTACTAATTCCTACCTCAGTCTCATTAACTAATTTTCTGATCTCCACCCAAAGAGGAACTTTTTTTCCTTGTGGTCCAACAGACAAGAGAGGCTGTCTCTAGTTCAGCTGTTCTAAATCCTGCAAGAATGCTGTCCCAGGGTCACAGGAGGCCACTCAACCAAGAGAAAAGATGCTTTGCTTAAACATATATTGCTTCCACCATTCTGAATCCACATCCCTTGAGGTTTTTCCTCTTGTCCCCTTCTGCCACCTGGCTGGGCAGCTCACGCCTCTGCCTCTAAGCTGCATGGCCCTGCTGGGGCAAAACTGAACTTCAGAGCCACCAGCCCCTCTCCATCCCCAAACACAACAGAGTGGTCCCCAGCGACACCAATCCAAACCTCCTGAAGCCAACAAGGTTTCTACATGCGTGTAAGGTCTCCCTTTGCTAGGGAATGTCTAATATGCTACTTGTTCTGGAAAACTCCCCCAGGCAGCTACACGCCTGTGAAAAAGCCGAGTTGCCTCTGGGGCAATGCACTCCTAGGGCCTGGATCTGTCTGCAAGTGTGCTGTGGAGGGGGAAGAAAGGCTTGTCACTGATCCCAGCGCAGCCGGCAGGGCTGCAGCTGAGCTGCGAGTCAGCTACAAATTAGTCCAACATTTAAATGCTCACTTCTAAAGATAAAAGTCAACTAAGCCTCTCGCGGTAGCTTTTCCTAAGGAATGGGAAGCGTCTCTAAGAATAACTGTATGTGCTGCCGAGCGCTTGGGGTTCACAAGAGCTGCCTGACATCATGCCAGGAAGCTGCGTGCTGCAACGCGATACTTTTAGGAGTGACTTCACTGCCTTGCTGGTTACCATTACCAGACATCACGGCATCGTCCTCACAGACAGAGTCTCCTTTATAACTCACATCTAGAGATATTAAGATGCCACCTAAAGCTCCAGCTACAGGAACACTTTGCCTCGTTGGCCCTCGTTTAACCTCATTATAGCACCTTACCTTAGAAAAGCAGTGCTGTGGCAGGTGGGTCTGGATGGATGGTCCTCATGCCAACACCATCAGGCAGCATTCGGGGGCACTCAGGTTTTGGCAGAACAGGACTGAATGACCAGAAACGTCCTATCAGGAGGAAACAAAATGAGAATGTCATCCATGCAATGCAGTCTCTGAGTGACTTTGTTAAATACTTGTTTTAAAGGAACTGCAAAACTAAGATTAAATGAAAATCCTGAAGTAGTGAGTGACAGAAGGCTGAAGTTTATCACTGGAATAAATATGGAAAAATCCTCCTGTACAGATGTACAGCTTCTTCCTCAAACATTTTTCCCTTCTATACTAATGCATTTGATTAAAATTCTTATGCTTCTGGCAAAAAAAACCCAAAACAAACCAAAAAACAAAAATGCAACACTGGGAGCAATGTTAAAGTATATGGGTTATATGCCTGAAAATATTTGGTTTGACTTCCTCTGACTGAGACAAAAATGAAAACTTCTAAGAACTTTTTATGAATTCTTGCCACACCGAATCCTCTGTTCAAAGTCAAGAAGTACCTCTAACATTGTTTTTTCAGTATAAACAAAATGATGTCAAATTGAAGGAGGGAAGAGAAAAACTTGGCTGTTTAATTTGGAAGATTGCTAAAAGTGATACTTTTAACTCTTCTTGTCTAACAATGAAATGTTTTCATAGTTCACAATACCTAACACCCTGGTTCACATAAAACAAGTCATCCCGAGTTCCTGTTGAACTAATACACATCCTATTTTTTTCTGTGTATATTGCAACATTGGAAAAGAAAAAATAAGCATGTATTAAAAAAAAAATTCTACTTTCATCCAACTGCATGAAATGCATGTAACATTTTAAAGCACTTAGAGAAGCAGATTCTATACTGAACACTTAAAAAGTATACAAATGCATCCCCAGGCACACTCTGGGTGTATCATGGGCATCTTCAGCCAATAAAGTTTTCTCTCCAATGTTATTTTCCTCTCTTTGTGGTGCACAGGTTGCTCCTCCTGTTGTTTTCATTGTGCATCTTACTTTCCTTTTCCCTTTCCTCCCCCTTCCCTAGTTCTCTTTTTCTCTTTTTCTGTTGTTTTGGGGTTTGGTGTTGCTTTTTTCCCTTTAGCCTTCTATATCTCATACATCATTTCTCTACTCCCTCTGCATGGCTCACCATTGTCTTCCAAAGTCCACCCCTTATTTTCCTCTCCCCATGCTTTGCTTTCACTGCAGCTTCTTGAAGGACAGCAGGTATGTACAAATCTCAATTCCTAATTGGGGTACCTGTGCACAGCACACCCTCTCATCTGCACATTACATGACAAAATGTGTTGATCTTTTGAAATCTGAACACTGTTGGTAAGAAAAAAAATGTTCTTATATGTTGTCCTCTCCAGAATATCAGATAAGCTATGAGAGCTTCCTATGTCAGCACACCATGGGCTGCTCAGATGTGCACTGAGTAGAAATAGTGATACAGAAGCAGAACTATGATGGCAAGCCAGGCCAAATAGTTATTGTTTTGCATCTGCAAGAGCAGTTACCTTCTTCTAAGATCTAAAATCAAAGAACAGGGACAAGCACACATTTGAAAATACTGAAAGCATATAGTTAAATTTTACAATTTAAAAACATTAACTCTCTGGCCTATTAAAGGAACAACATTCTGAAAAATCTGTTTCATCAACATCATGGATTGAATTTGTATAATGTTGTCCCTAAAACCAAATAAAACCTACCTAGAACAGAATACTAGAAACTATAAGTTGTTAACAATCTAGCTAACAACTAGTTGATATTCTCATTTTTTAGCAAGCATTAATGAATTCCACTAAGCATGTATATAGCCAGTAATGAGGATGAGAACACCAAAAGTTGAAGTTTAGTAGCCTTCCCTACTCTATGTCTTTCTAGCCATGCCCAGGAGGATCTGTTTGAAGGAGGAAGAGTAGTTAGGTTTTCAAAGCTTATTCAATCATTTTCCTTTCCATTTCCATTGTAAACTCCAGCTTTTTCCTGAGACTGCAAACACCAACAGGAAGCTCATAGTACTCACGCAGTATGAAGAGATAATACTTCTTCAGTAGATACACAATCTTAGTTTAAATGGGCTACCCAAATAACTTTGGGATGGTTAAAAACTAGGTTGTTTACTAATAAAACTTTTATTAAGATAATGAATATTTTGCTGTAGAAGTAGGAAGCTGTGTGTCTGATTTCCACTTCATCCAATTCCCTCTTGAGGGAAGTATGTTGACTTCATGTTGGACAGGCAAAATAGAATGCGACCAAGGGCTTGGCATGGCTTTTCTGACATTAACACCACTGGGATATTAACAACTTGAAGATAATTGGTGCTTTGAGAAACTAAGTGTATAGATAGAAGATTCAACTTAAGACCACAAATTTAAAGAGCTGCCATTTGAAAAGTTGCCAGAAGTAAATCAACCCCTTCCTCTACAAAGGACTAAAGCAAGTGCTTGAGCACCACTGAGATTCTACACAAGGCTCGTGTCACACGTCTCATTCAATAAGGCAATCAAGATGATTAGGGAGTGTAGGAAAGGCTCATTAATGGTCATTGCAGACATTGAGTCAGCCTTTCATTTATAGCCAGTGCATCCGGACAGTTTTCATTTATTGGCTTTTTAATTTAAAGAAGTGAAATTTATGTGGACAGACACACACCCGTGTATTGTACAACTTGTTCTTACTTAAAAGCTGCCACTATTGAAGTAAGTGGTACTGGCAAAAACTAACAAAAAAAAAAAAGAAACAAAAAGAAAAGAAAAGAAAAAGTAGCACCTCACAATTTGCACACTTCCTTTAGTTACTGCTTTACTTTAGGTCCATAATAACAGGGCAAGAATTTTAGCTAGGGATTTTATTCTTAAGATGCTGAACAGAACACCAAAGCCACAACTGAAGACAATACTCGGGAGTATGTCTTTAGCTTCAAAGACAGAGATATTTTGCATACTAATCACTGGGATTTTGGCAGAAGCACAGTTACAGAAAGGAAAGACAAGAACTAAAATGGAAATGCATGTGGTTTGTGATTTGCAACCTCAGCCACAGTTACAGCACCCTCTTAACGAGAACAACAAGGAGTGTACTTTGCTATTCTGTCCATTTTAACCAAACAGTATAGTTATCTCAGGACTCATAATTATTGATAAGTGGAGAATCCCTTTTTCCTGTAGCCTGCAATGCAGTTGTAAACTTAATTTTTCTCATTTCATTACATGTAGAAGTTTCCCTGTGTGTACACACCTAAGCATGCCAAAGTGCTTCTTTCTGTCTCTATACCTTGAACACAGGCACTGTGGTCCCAAACAAGAGCAAGAATCATTGCACAACAGAGGAACAGAGATCAGATTCCCTCTGTAAATGACATCTGTGTGACCACAAAATTGAAATGAAAAAATTCAGTTGAAATCCTGGACTCATGCAGTAAGGGTTCACCTGGACAAGACTAAGTCTCCACTCAGGAAATAGAAAATATTTCTCTACAAAAAATTGACCAACCTTCCCCGCCCCCAACCCCATAACCACACAAAACTGGGAATTTTAAGTCCCATAGGAAGTAGTAACAGAAATGAAAGTTAAGTGAACCACAAAGGAAAAAAAAATAACATACAGATCTCAAAAGACATCCCTCCTTGACAATAAAAGTGTGATGTTCTGATCCTCAGTACTGCAAATCAATTGCTCCTGTCATTTGAGCAGGAGTTTTCTGGAAAACATTCCTTCATCTGGTGCCAACTACCCTCACACCGTGGCATTGCCCTTGCTTGAATTCTGTAAGAGGTCAGAGTGCCTTGGCAGTACCTCCCAGTTTCAAAGCACCAGACTTTAGTCTGCCCTCATTTCCCAGTCCCAGAGAGCACAAGAGAAAGTCCATTTGTACAGTTTCTCCAGTACAGAACCAGTCACTCTTCCAGAGCATCAGAGAGGCATAAGATAATGAAAATACACATACCTTGATAAGACAGGAATTTAATGTCATTGATGTCACACTGCATATCAATAAGCAGTGAAGGACTGCCTCAAGGCTTAAAGATTCAATTTTCCAGGTTTTGGAATTTGGACCTATGGTAGAACCACGCACAGACAGCTCTTGAGGAAGCTTCTTGTGCCACAAAAGCACTCAGCTGTCTGCCCGCTGTGGGGGAACAGCAAAGGAACAGCAAAGCCAGACCCCAGACAACAGCAATCAAGAAAATGCCAAGTTTTATATCAGCCATAATATACCAGTTCCATCCAAAAGGAAAAGAGCTCAAGGATCATTTACAGCCCTCTCCTTGGTGAAGGCTGCCCATTACAGGTGAGGACATGAGCTGGTATCGCGGGGGGAGACTGAGACTGGGGGGAACCACCGCTGAGTGGGGAGGGTTCTGGATCACACCATGAGCAGAGGCTGAACAGTAGCCCGTTTTGTTGTTGCTCACGCCTGTCACAGGCCCTTCAGACTTTGTAATTTGCCTGTGGGAGGAAAGAGGAGTAAAGGACCATAAAGATGTGTACAGCAGAGGTGTCACAGCAGTATATTACAGGAGGTTTTTCCTCCCCCTGGTAGCTCAGTATCTCTTCATGGTGGAATGGGAGTGTTTTATTTTTGTTTTTCTTTCCATTAGAGGATGACCTTTGCTCCAACGAGGTTGATCTGCTGCAGAGCCAACAGCCGCCAGCTTCCAGGGCTTGTGCTTCCCCAACAGCAGCAGATACTTTCTGCTGCTCCAGTCTCCTTATTTAATCATGCCTCCATAAATCAAAAGCAACAAAAACTGATTTAGCAAACATTTGGGTGAGAACTTAGAGCAGCTGAAGAGTGACTGAGACTGAGTCACTGCCTGATGCAATTTCAAACAGTTCAATTGTAAACACAGTTGAGCTCATTGTTGTGTTAACCTCCCTCCCCACCCACACTCACCCCCCCACCCCCCCAAGAAAACCCAACCAAAAGATTCTTAATTGCAAGTACATTGCTGTGAAAACGTCGCTAAATGCCAAATGAAAGATGTATAGAGAAGCATATTTCTTTTGGAAACTGACCAAATGAACATCTGGTCGCTGGGTTATCTGGAAAAATCCATCAGAAGATAATGACAGTACCATTAGATGCACCACCGTAATTAATACTACGTTTCAATGGGTTTAAACATGCAAAGTGCTGAACACTGCTGTGAGATGCATTCTCAGATCCCACCTAGTTCAGTGAAGAGTGAACCACTGATTATTGGAAAGATATAGCAGGGAAAGGATGACGCACTGCGCTGACACTGATAAGCATTCCCTGCTCGCTGGAGCCAGATAGCAGGGCACAACAGAAGGACATCTGCTCTGACCCTCTATGGCATTCATTACCTTTCAAAATGTTTTCAAATTATTGATAACGACTTTTAAAGCTGAAGTCTGAAGTTGAACACGGGAAAGAATACAGAATTTCCTGCTGCAGAAAGAGTAGAAGCTGCTTTCCTGTAGTTTGAAGAGTTGTTTTCTGTTGGTGTGTTTTTTTGGTTTTTTGGGGTTTTTTTTGTTTTTTAACAAAGCTGATAGGGTGCCCATATAAAAACAGACTTCCAAGCATATATACACAATGGATTGTAATGGTGTATTTCAACAAGAAAACAAGATTTTAAAATATTTACTATGATCATTATGTTGAGGGAAGTAAGATTTGTATACAATATACAGCTTTATATTAGAACAATAGAGTTTATTTCACAGTTGAGTTATGGCCCCAGTACAAAATCACTGAAATTCCATTAAAAAAATTTGCCCACTCAGCTAAATAAGTTATTTGTTGGTACCTCTGTAATGTAAGCACAGACTAACACAATGATAGAAATATTATGGAAGAGAACTCCAAGGTTTCTGATCCAATCTCCCCCAGAACTTTCATGAACAGTAGATGAGCCATGACTTTATCTAGCCAGCTCTTGAAAACGTCCAAGGGTCTCTGGCCAACCTCCTCCATTATTGTCATACCTTCCTCGGGGGAATGTTTCTCCTAACAGGCACTTATCTTCCTAGGACACCTCTAATGGCTGTTGCCCCTGAGAAGTTTGTCTCTGCCCTTTCCTAATTACCCTTCCCGCTCTCCTCCCTGTAGCAGAGTTAGGAGAAATTACACACAACAAAATCCTTCAAGATGCTGTATCCCTAAAGAACTCTTCATCCATGATAAAGCTTAAAAACTTTGAAGAAACAAGATTTTTCTACTCACCTGTGTGTTCTAAACTTGCTTTTTCCTCTGTCAAAAGCTAATCTGAAACACATCTGAAAAGCATGCCCAAAAATTATCCAAATAAGTCATGCAGGTAATATTTGTAAATGACAAACTGAAAGCAAATGTTTTCCCCAGCTCAAGAAAAGCAATACTAAGAATATTTAGATAGGGTTTTGTTATATATTTTTAACAGAAGATGCATCTAAGGAATCTTTTTATAATATGCTAAAACCACAATTTTAGATCATTAATACCAAACAAAAGAAAGCACCGTGGTCACAAGGTAGAATCATAGAAGCATAGAGTCATCTAGGTTGGAAGAGACTTTCAAGATCATCTAGTCCAACCATCAAACGCAAAGAGACATTTTGGATAAATTCTGCCATCTTATTATGGTAGCTCATTAAAAAAAAAAAAAAAAAGTGCCAGCAGCCTTTATGCCAGATTAGACGATTTTTGTCCTACCACAACCAGCACAAACTGCATATTGTGAATTAACCCAAGTATCCAGAAACGCAGATGTGAGCCTTCCCTTTATCCAGATCAAATTAACACCCTGAGTGCTTTGATAGCACATAGATCCAATATTAATGATCATGAAACCACAGCCCACATTGTCAGACAACTGCGTAACGCAGCCAGGTGATCTTAGAGATGCTTGATTGTACCTGCACAAAACCTCCAGCATCTGTGGAATGTGCCTTCCAAATGTGTTGAATCCTGAAACTTGGGAAAATATGCATATCTTTTACCGTTCTCTTTCAGAACAGATTTTTTATAGTATGAAAGTTGTGGATAGTTTCCCATAGTGCCAGAAATGGGTTAGTGAATCAAATGAAAGTTTGCTAAATGTTTAGGATAGCTTATGGACGTCTATCTTCCCACGTTTAAAAATTAAAATGGCTTATTTCATTATATAGAAGTCAACTGAACAAGCAGTTGTGTCATTCAGCAAGTAATTCAAAAGAATTATAGCTAAGTGGTTTGCACAATCTATGTTTAGTGATTCTTAACTTCCAAATACTTAGACACTAGATCTGTCCTTAAAGTATTCTTAAAAGGATTGGCAAGTATGTCTATGTGTAAAATATGATAATCCTATGTTAATTCTCCTCCTTACCACTCCGCTGATGCCTGGGAACAAGCCATTGTAAGTATTAAGCTTGCTTGAGTTTGCACTGCATTTGTATTCATTAACCAGACTATTAGTGAGAGCATTTTAGAATTCTATGGCTTTTCTGATAGATGCATACGTACATTCACTGGCTGCATTATTTATTTGTGTGCACGTCCATCTACCCATCCATCTGTCCCCACTCTTGCATACATACAGATCAATATGTGTCTCTCTATATTTACGTCTTTTACCATTCTCAAGACATTCAGTCTACTTCTCTGGCACCAACTCTGGGAAACTACTGCTTTACCTAATGCCCTTATGACTGAAAACAGAGCTCAATGCATCATAGACAGGAACCAAGGCAGAAAAGTAGAACAAACAGATGGAGGTGTAAAAAAGGGAAGTATTTATGCTAAATTCAGGAAAAATAAAGGGATTAAGGGGATGTCACAGACTAGATGATTTAAGAAGGGGATTTCTTCTGAAGAGGGGATATTTCTCTTGAAGAATAGAAATCTATCATGTATTCTAACCAGGGTTAATTCTAACATCTAGAACAAATCTAAACCTTAAAACCAAGATTAAGAGTTGGCTGGTGGTGTCTATTATATCTGTCAACTGTTTTACAAACCAGGGAGAAAATATTTTATGTTTGAATTCAGCCAATACAATAACAATATTTATAGGCTGCCTTGGGAGCAATAATAATTTTACATGGTTTTCAGTATTCAGCAGAGCATTTACAGGGATTTGAATTATTGTAACATGTTCAGATTGTTTTTTCCATCCTCTTTCAGAGATCCTGGATTAAGGAGCCGATCTCCCCTCTCCTTCAGTCTACCTCATAAAGTGTGTATTTGTAGGGCTATCATAAACAGTGAAGCAATTCTTTCTCTAAATCTTCTGAGCTAACTGCATTACCTTCTTCATTTCCTTACTCAGCTGTGGACATTCATGCTGTCCAATCATTGTGCTGGTCTAACACAAGCCTGCTGTCCCAGTGTTTCTATCCAAGGGGTCTGAGCACTTGTGAATACCTATACCTTTGTTTTAAACCAAACCAGAACACTAAGGTTTGACAAAGAAAGCCCTGTGGGCCATGGTGATATCATGAAATCACACCTGCCTTATGTTTAAATCAGTGATTAAGCTCTTCTAGTGTGCCAAGTATTTCCAGGAGAAAATGGCTACTACTCCATCCCACAGGCACATGCAGTATGGGGCTCACACACAGACTGAAAAGTTATTCCAATATCCATGCAAAAGAACCATGGTGTTACATGATAGCTTTTAATCTGATCCCATGCTTAACACATCCCTGTAAATCCCTGGTGCTACTAGGATAAACATCTCAGAAAACAGAAGTTATTTATTACTAAGCAAATATTTCTTTTCTTCCTCACCTGTCAGGTACAAGTGAAAGACACAAACCAAACCACACACGCCGAGTAAGATGATTTGGGTTGCATTGTCAAGTTCATCACCAACTTCTAGTCGGACTTGGAAGAGGTCACTCAGTGCTGAGGTGTTCTGTGTATGCGGAGATCCCCCTGGATGGCGTTTTAATGGGAGGAATGCTGGTTTTGCTGCAAAATTCTGCTCTGAAATTACAGAGAAAGGGTGAGATTTGCTCAGACTGTAGCTGTATTTTCTATAGGGTATTGCACATCTAATACCTGGCAGGTAGGAGAAGCAGAGAGAAGCTATAAAACAGCAAACTGGGTGTAATGATAGTGACTCTGGTGATGTTAGAGAGAAAGCCCCAGCGTTACTATCTCCACAGTGAGAATGCAATGAGGGAATCTAGAGTATTTACAGCTGTTCATCAAACAGTAAAGCCTCGTTGCACTCCACTTGGCAGAGAAACAATTCCATTCGCACTTCTCATGGTTCTTTTATTGTTGATTTGGATTTAGCAGAGTATACTAACATTTCAGCCCTGATGAAGGCGCGAGGCTGGGAACATTGGCATATTTTGTGAGTATAATTCATTTTTTTGTTCTGGTTGGAATGCAGCGCAGCGCAACGTTACTGCTGGGTGAACACCTGTAGTTAGAAAACACTGGTTTGCTCAGAGGGTCCAAAGCATGCCAAACTGTTCCCTGGAAGGAGATTTGAAAAATGAGCATTAAAAAAAAAAAAAAAATCTCCTCTTGTGCACAAAAAGAAACAGAAGAGCAGGCATGAAACTATTATTTCAGCGCCAGATGTCAAAACGACAAAATCAAGAATTTGAATCTCTTGGGGATGAATTTCAGCTTTGTCTGTAGAACAAACTAAGGCTTATCTCCAATATTGTAGGATCCAGTTCCTCAAAGCACCAAAATACATGCTTATCCCAGTTTCTCAAAGTACTAAAATGCGTAAAAGTCAATGAGACCAGTGCAAGGAATGATACTGAACCTCTTTTCTTTGAGATGGATTAATTTTACTTTCATGGAAAAATGCCATTTGGAACAGAAAAGTTTTTAGTTCAGACTGTAAAACTTTCCATTTAATTTGCAAAATATCAAAATAGGATTTGGCTGCAAATATTTTATGCGGTTTTGATTTACAGAAATGGTTCCCCTTGCCACTGCACCTCTTTTTAAAATGGGTTCTGAAAATTTGTCTTAAAATTGCAAGTAGTCTCCACCATCATGAGACACTCTTTTCGGAGAATATCTGCTCCTTGAGCAAAAGGACTCGAAGACTTGATTTTCATTCCCCTATATTAAGTTCTGCTTTCCTATACAAAACCCCATTCACAGCCAATTTTCTTACCACAAAATAAATTCTAAAAACAACACACATTGGGTTTGTCATCTCCCTACTCAGATCTGGGTTTTTGGTCTGTCTGTCGGAACACTGCAGACACATTTACAGGACTGAAACTCATTCAAATTAATGTCATTTGTACAATCTGATTATCCTTGTCTTTTGTTACTGTTGACTTAGGAAACGTGAACTCCCTGTTGGTGAACTGCAGTAAAGTAACAGGTATTAGTAGGTCACACGCTCTTGAGAATTTCCATCCTGAGTCCCCAAATCCATTTTCAAAGCGTTGTTATTACTGTCCCCATTTTATAGACTGGTAAAACGAGGCACAAAATCATTTCCACAACAGAGGCTGGAGTTTCTTTTCATTTGTTTTACTCCCGGGATGGTGTTATCTGCCATTGATTTACACAAATTTCTCTTTTCCTCTTTTACATATCATTCAGTATGACCGTCTGATACTGATGTTCTAGGTGATCCCCATCTCTCTCTCCTTCCACTGCTCTACCTCCAGGCATTTTGTTGTTCTGTCCCATTTATGTTTCTCTCCTGCATTACCTTTGACACTTCACCCTTTCAGTGGTTCTCCTACACCGATTTCCTTCCATGCCTTTTTCCAAGCTGTGGTTAAGCTTCATTCACAAAGCAAAAAGATACAAAAACCTGACAGCATGTTAAAAGTTGAGATATTTAAACAGTTACTTTAAGTATCATAGTCTAACTCTGATACAGCTTGATATATATGAATAGTTATTTTGTGCTCTAGGAACACATATTTGACAAAGTCCCTGAAAAGCATCTCCTGCAGAATGGGGCTATCTGAAGTGGCCAATGTTTCCCAGGAGGAGCTTCTTACAAAATCATAGTCTTTGAAGCGGGTTCCCACCAGCCAGTCACTGCCCTAATGCGTTCCTTTACATTTAACTACATTTTCTGATTAGCAATATGTTCCCTTGAAAGGTGAAATTTATTGCAGATGCGTCAGGCAGTAATGGCTCAACAAGATCAATGGTGATGGATTATATTTCTGAGACAGGAAAGGTCTACTTACATACAACTGAAATCAGAATTAGGTGCTCTATGTACTTGTACATTAATTTGACATACTCTCAGCACATGTTTGCTATTGCAGGTTTACACTAAATAGAAAACAATGCTAAAAATCAAAGCGTTCACCAAATGTATTCATGTCTCTAAATAATGCTGCTAATTAATGCTGAAACACAAAGTGTCCAGAAGAAGACTCAGTGGAACTCTCATGTTTGCTACCATTAGATCTTAATGAAGCATTCCTCCACTGTCAAGCACAACCCATAATATTTTTTCCAGTATGCATCTATATGAAATTGTTGTATTGCTCTGAAAATAAATATGTAAGATATGCTTGCTTTTATGCTCATCTATTGCACTAAAGATCTTGGTATAAGAATCACCTCATTAATGCTTCAGAACATGCTATAAATATTAGTTTCAGAAAAAATTATAAAGAATAAACCAATCAATAATGCTGTACAAGACTAGTTTAATATACATTGTGATTCTCTAAATGCAATGATAAAAGAGTAAATTATTTCCCCCCTCATTTTTTATAATAATCTCCAGTAGTTTAAATTATCTACATCTATCAACTCCACACACTGGCCAAGGCTGGAACAGTGTGGACCAGATCCACAGAAGTCAATTAGTTATGCCAATTTACTCCAGCTGAGAATCGATTCTTGGTTGTCTTTATACTTCCTCTAGAATATTCTGTAGGAAGTACTGCTTTAATGATGCTTGGTCAGCATGTATGGGAAATATCAACATAAAATTATTTCTCACCATCTTTTTGACTTCTTAAAATAAAGAGTTTAAAAAAAAATCCAAACCACCACCTAGAAAACCACAGGTTTTTATTAAAATGGCAAGCAAATTTGAAATAACTTTAATGGAAATGGCTTCAACATCAAAGACTTGGTAGAACTATTGCCCTTTTTTTTCTTTGGCAGGTTTTCCTAAATTTGCAATTAAATCATTAAAAACACTCTCACCCAGATGCTGTTGATGAGAAATAATCACAAGAAACACCACAAACAAAAGAAAGATCACAAAATACATTAACTTTTACTAGCCATGCTGCCGTGCATTAGCATTTTTAATAATGACCTCATTACCATTTAGTTCAACACGCAAACAAAACCTGTTTATTTGATAATTTATTTATTCTAAAATAATGCAACCTTTTTTATGTGCCCTTGTTATGAGCTCACAAACGTTAAAGGCACCGCTACAATCAGTTAAGTAATTATCATAGGATAAAAGCTTTTACCATGAAAAAGTTTTGTTTGAAAAAGCATGAACTGCGATTCTCATTGATAGCTTTCACCAAGTGCAGGATTCAGTACATTGTAGCACAAAGGCCTAGATTATCTCCCTCTGTTAAAGGCTTAAAATTCTACAACCAGACCATGCCAGTTACCAGTATCAGATTATGATAACAAGATCATGTTCAGTTATAAAAACAAGTGTCTAAACTTTTCTCATGTCACTTTCTATCTAAGTCCCATTGCCAGTTGTGAAAGGGCCCATCTGAATGTGTGTAGAAGCTCATTTTAAAGCTAGCTCTTTGAACTGGATTCATGGGGTATTTGCATAAGAAGATTTGGGTAAAAAGAATGGGCTGGTGCTGCATCTGCCCATTAATATGCCTGCTAATTCAGCACATTGTAAGCCTATTGATGTATCACAAAAGGCTCAAATTCAAGGACAGTTATCCTATTGCCATTGTTAGGGTTTGAATTCAAGTAATATGTTCACTATAGGAATACAGTTGTTACAATTAGATATTTTTCTATAAGGATATAAAGAACCGACGACAATCAGAATTACAATAACGCTGATAAAACTTTAGAATTCATGAATTCTATTATTTTAAAAGATGCAGGTGCTGATTAATTTTGTTTTGCATAATACTTGGATCTTGAGTGCTGGAATACTTAAAGAGCAGCAGCAAATTGTGGCAATATAACCTATCAAAGCTGTCAGTCTCCTTATAGTGCCGACGCACATTTATCTTGCTTACAAGAGTTTTAATAAAAAATTAAAATACTAAACCACATTTCAACAGAATAGAGGAAACCTACATGGTGAGCACAAGGTATTGTAAGGTATTGTATTGAGTAGGTATTTTAATCCTGCTTATGAAAAATGCAAAAGCATTGCTCTTGCTATCAGGGGATATCCTACATGGAACATTTTTATAGTGAGTATGAATTGTTTGAAAACACTGTATACTCACAAATGGGAAAAAAAGAGCAGAATCAGTGATTCATGCAAGGAGCGCAGAGCAGCCGCTGCACCAGCTCCACGGCGGATTCAAAGCAGACACTGAGGCAAGGAGTGAAATAAAAAGCTGTTAGCTGAAGCGCTGTAAAGAGTTTTTAAAGTGCTCACACAAACGGAATACTAAGGACAGACTAAAAGGAAACGCATGCAGAAAACAGCAAATTAAGCCCAGCTAAACTTAGTACTTCAAGGGTCCCGAGTCTGTCTGTGTTTGAGACCACAGCGCGTGTCCTGTAGGGGGAAAACAGGGAGAACAACCTGTGTGTGGCTGGAAGGATTTTCTGTAACAGCCCCTCATGGTTTCCCCCCCAGAACACCCGTCAGGGCCGCAGGCGCCCTGTGCTCCCACCCGGCAGCATTGTCCCGCTCTGGCTGGGTGCTGGGCGCGGGGGCACAGCAGCATTTTCCTCAGGCCCCCATCCCTCAGAGAAGACATCAAAGACCAGAGAGATGTGCTCTTTGTTTTGTTTGGTCTCTGACTCTCAACATGTGGTTTCGCAGGCCCAAACATCGGCACCTTTTAACCTATTCTGTTCAGCTTAGGCCTTAGCTCCATTTGAGCATTAGGGAAACTATAGTAACCGATAATCTGCCTGTTCCTGAATAGAAACTATGTACCTTGTCACACAAGAGCCCCGAGGATCACCATTCGGGACAAGTTCCTTTACAGGCCCTCGGCTTTCTTTGCTGGGGCCCGGCCTGTCCTGCTGAAAAGGTGTCAAAACCCTTTGCCTTTTTGCAACGGGGGATCTGTGTTAATGTTAATTTATATTTAACAAATGGGATATTGTCCTGCAGAATGTATCAGTATTTGATGATCTATTACAAATGTTTTCATCAAGTCATAAACGAGGGCCCTTGACAAAAGGCAAAGGGCCTTTTAAGAGAGCAGGATGGCGACTGGGAAGGCAGAAACCTCTCCTGTTTGTGTGTTTGTTTCTCTGTGTGGGTCCACCCCAGCACAGGTGACAAGGGGCTCACCGATCTGGTGACAAGGGCTCACCAATTCGCCCCACAGCTGTGGGTCAGTCACAAAGTCCAAGCGACAAGCTGAAACTCGGCAGCAAGGCCTCTTTTCCAGGCCCATCTTTGCTGAATCAAAAGCCTTCTCTGTCGGCAAGTTGCAAGGGAGAACTTTGTTAGTTGTTGATTTTATTTATGTATGCATTTTGGAAGCGATCTGATCTCCTGCTTAATGAGCCTCCCCCCAGGCACAGGGAAAAATGTTATCACCAGTCCCATTTTTCACTCACTCAATCTCTAATCCAGCACCGCACTGTCTTGTTACTAGCAGGAAAAACAACAACAACAACTATGTATATCGTGTAGATCAGAGCCAGAAAAGAAAGGAACAAATGTCAAGGGTTTGAAGAAGCAATTCAAACCCAGCTTCATTTCATCTCTGTCACTCTCTCCTGACTCTGTCACGCAACAGCCGCCTGCTAACAGATTTCCCTCCAGTAAAAATGACATTTTTGCTTCCTTTATAATAATTTAATATTAATAGGGAGGGGAGCTAAATTGTTGACGCTGCAACCAAAAATACTGTACTGCAAATTGAGGTATTTGGTATGAAATTCAAGACCTTCTGCATTAAGCTCTCTCACAGTGACCTGACATAAACTGGCAACTGGCAGCCGTCTGCTTTTGGCAGCTTGGCATATTTGGTCATTTATTGGGTGCATGTGAAGATCAAATGGGTTAAGATTCTTCTCCTTAAACAGCAGGGAAAAGAACATCAAAAAGGTGTAAATTTCATTTCCCCAGTTTTGATTAAGTCAAGCATGAAATGAAATGTAATACTCTCAAGTGGCAAGGGTTTATACTATTGATGTTGTTACTTCTGCTTCACAAAGCCCAATCAGCCGACAGCGAGTTGAACAAGCTAACAGAGTTTTAGGGTGGCCAGATGGAGGGTTTTTACTATGGTTGAAAAGACAGCTTAGTGCTTGCCTCTTCAAGCCAAGTCAATGCCAACTGTGTGAAATCCTGGCCATTCTACCCTGTCTTTTTTTTTTTTTCCCCCTTCCCTTTTCTCAATGCTGGTGGCTAGCACCATACAGGCCTGATAAAAAACAATCCCTTCAGCAAAACAATGTCCTGAATGAATATTTTTTTTGTCAGAAGTGTTGTTTATCTTCCCCCAAAGTGCAGATTTCTGAATTCATGATGCAGACCAATCTCGTTATGGGAAGCAAATGGGAAAATGCATTGCATTTAAATGTTATCTGAAAGGAGGCCTTTGCAAGAATTTGGTAGTTTCTCTGAGATTAAAATTATAACATTATCTGTTTTCAATAGCGTGGCGAAGAAAAACATCTTCTCACGTGCTTTGGAAATAAATAAAGATTTAGAACTGTACCTTGTTCATCCATTATGGGAAACTAGAGTTAATTCAGGACACTACGAGATGCACATTGAGAAACTCTTTAGACCTAGATACAAAAGTAACAGGTCTTAAATTGAGTGTGGTCTTACTGCGTTAGGAAATTTGTCCTTTTTTTATAGGTGCTTTTTCAGGCCCCTTGTTCCCACTACATTCTCAAATTTAATGCTCTTGCCACTATACAGCTGGACTAGAATAGAGTGGCTTTAGTAAAGACTTAATAGAATCTTTAATGCTTCTAACAATCCACTCCCATTGAACTGCATTAAGTAGATATTATGGAAGGACAAAGAGCTAAATAGCTCAACATCAACCTCATTAGGCATGCAGGCAGGCCTTGAACCATTTTATGGGCAAGCCTATTGTGAGTACACTCACCAGGTTAGCTTTAAATTGCAAATGATACCCTGAAAGGAGAAGAGAAGTTTTGGAGAATGGCCTCACAGAAAGAAAATCATTTTAGGCTATAAGAAAATGAAAGGCATTGTTAAAATTGCTCTGACCGTAGCAAATGAAATACATCATGGACTTGAGAGGCTGAATGCTATACTTGAGGGGGTTTTGTTGGCTTTTTTTTTTTTTTTTGTCCGTTTAGGAATGTGGTGTACATCAGAATATAAACAATATACAATCTGTAAGACTTAATATGTGGCTCAACATACTATCCTTTGTCTGAAGTTAAACAAATGGTAAGAGCACAATAATTAAGTGGAGGGGGAAAGACAAAAACCATCCCATTTGAATAAAAGGCAAAGTGTGGAGAACGCTACATATACAAACTTTCCAGCATTGCACTTCTTAATCAATAAGGATTCATTTAGTCTTAGCATTTCTGTGTTCAAAAATATTGATATTAAAAAAAAATAAAAAATGAAAAGTCTCTCAAGAATTGTTTGCAACTGCAAAGTGCTTTAACAACTGACATTATGATGCTGCAAGTCTGGGAACATATTCCCAAGCAGAGCCCTTCTCTGTCACCTTAGTGGATGAATAATTGTGCCTTTGCATATTCCTTGTCATAAGTGGCAGGAATGAAGGGACCCTAAGGACCGCACTGGCAGGATTGGTGCTGTACAAGCAGAGTAAATTAAAACAAGGATTAGAGCAAGTATGATAGGGGATGACAAGCAGGGCAGTTGTCACCACACAATGTGCCTTTTTGCCCATATGGTCTGTACCAAGCTTACACAGCACAAACCCTCTAACATGGATGCTTATTAAAGCATTCCTTCTTGATCAGGACATAAAGTCCTTAAAGCTTCATGTCATAGGAGAAAACCAGTATTTCTTTCACAACTCAGGCAGCAGCCTCAAGCACTATTATTTATGAAGTTTTACATGCAACTGCCCAATCTTTACTTTTCATTAGATTAATATACAAGAAAGCCCATAAATGTGAAAAATTGAGGTTACAGTCAGCAATCATAGTTATGCATTATATAGATTATTAAATATGAAAGTGAATTAACTGACAACTGTGTTTTAAATAAAAATCAGACATAAAAGATATTTCAAAATTTCCTCCCGAAGTATGGATTTGTAGTATACACAGAATTTGGGTGATTTTTTTCTACCTTTAAGTGAACAATGAAGGTAAGAAAGAAGCTCAAAACAACATGAGATTCAAGCTAGGCAAATACTTAATTAATCATATATGCATTATTATGAGCAAAAGAAAAGAGTTGGGCAGCTTTCTTTTAGCTTACAAGAGCAGAAAAGACCAATTCTGTTGCTAAACCCTTGTGTTACCTCACATGACACATGTCATTTTCTGTGCCTCAGTTCCTCATCTGAATTGGAATAATTACACATTGTAAGTATATTACATGTCACAATTATACCAAAAGCATATACATATTAGTTTGGGGTTTTTTTTTTTACTTTTTATTTGCTTTTTACTCAAAGATCATGCCACTGGTCCTGCTTTACAGAAAGATATCTAGATTCCACAAATGCCCAGGAACAATTTAAAGTTCTGGAGGAGAGTTTTCCCTATAGCAAAATACTATGACAACGATGCTTTCTCACCCCTGCAATAAGCTACTCAGACAGTGGTGAGAAAGCAGAAATGAAAGACATTTTATTTAAATTTTGTTACTCTGTGGTCCATAATATAGCTCTATCTGACCACAATACAAGATCAGAGGTAAAGGATTCCTTTAGGCTTGATCTTTTTCTCAACCAAAACAGCTGGTTCTGCAGTAGTAATGAACTTAGGAAAGCTCCCACATGGAGTATCATGCAAAACACACCATTAAATAGGAACTGGCAAAAACCAGCAGCAGTTAGAACATTACAGGTGCCTTTGGGAATCATTCAAGAGTTCCTGCTAAACTAGACAGGGGTTTCTTACAGAAATCCTGAGGCCTTTTGATAAGAGTCTGACAGTCTGAAGCAGAACCTACTCAATTGTCCTTGATGATAACAGCTCCTCCCAAGCTTGCACAACTAACACGGAAAACATCTGCATAGGTTAGATTATTACTTACTATCACTCCTAATTTTGCAGGCTGGGATCTACCTCCAAAGTGCTGGGATTGTTCCTCAAAATCAAATCTTCCTTGTGCTTCGTAAAGTCAACAAAATGAGGATGAAAACATTCACTGTGTCATTATAGCCAATGTTCTACACTTAACATGCTTAATTTAGCAAGCCTCGGCTGCTGCAGAACAGCCCAAGCTCCATGGATGTGCCACACCTCTTGTTTAGAAGGTCGGCAACTCTGAATCTTTGTCAACAAATACAGTCCCAAATAAGCCAACTTACAAGAAGTTCTTTGGTTAAGACGTTCTTTGGTTCAAGAAGTTTGCTCAACTTCAGTAAGTCTAGTTGTCTAGACATAAAAGATACACAATTCTGACAGTGTAAGATGAGACCATTTCAGTTAGCAATAATGATGCAAAGATCAGAAGAGAAATTGTTTAGAAAAAAGGCTAAGACACCTTCTTCCCATAGAAACGGTTTCAGCTGTCTGAGATTTCACCATTATGCTCCACATAACATGCCTGAGGCATCCAAAAACTGCAAACATTTGAACTCTTTCAGAATCAATTTGTCAACCTCTTTTTGGCTTGTATTATTGTCAGACAATAACCTGAGCATCAGGTGTGACAACAGTCAAGCCTAGAAAGTAGAGTTCAACAACAGTTGCTTCATGTTCCATTATTTGTGTTTGATTGTAGTAATTTTTTTACTTTCTTAATTACATCCTCTGTAAAAATATAGCCTCTGATGACCAGCTAAAAATCTTTTGAGTCTTTCATAAGAACAGGCGGGTGAGAGCTACAACTATGATTCCCATCTTGCTGGCAAACAGGAATTTGAAAGGGGCTGACCAAGCACATTTTGCTACTGGCATGAAAGCTGAGTAACCAGTAACCAGAAATGAGTCACATCAATAAGCCTACTTGAGCCCAAAACTTTTCTGAAAATTAAAGAGGGCTGTTTATCCACTGAGATAAGGACCCTTTGAAGAGTGAAGCTGAAGACCAGAATGGATAATACATCAAGAAAAGGTATCACATATTAGGTTTTTAGTGTACTAATAATGATGTTTTACTGCAACAGTTGCTAGATCCTATATATACATGTATTTTTAATGCAGAACTTTAAGATGTCAATAAACAAGCTAAAAGATATACCTAGCAGCACTGAAGTGATGTGGGCTGCTCCCCTGCTTGGTCATTCGTGGTCCTTCTTTAACTTAAAAGCATCTTAGACTAGGTCTCTTCCCTAAAAGAATTCCCATATTTTTTGCTTTTCTGCACATAGTTTCTCTCAGGATGTAACTAGTGGCACAGTGCTGAAGAGGATCACAATAACCTTCATGTTAACTTTACTCAGCACCCCAACAATCATAGCCAGATGTCCTAGAGAACTTGTAAGAATAACAGATGCTACTATATTTATCTCCTCCTCGGAGTCCCAAAATCTTTGAACTACTAGATTTCTCATTTTCAGAGCCATTTGACTTAGACCACTGCATGGATCACACACTTCATTGAAAATTATTAAGGCTTCAATGGAAAGCCAAGAGTAAACCCAGCCTTGGCTAGCCATTATTTGGGTGGATGCATTCATAGTTATTAGGATGGCTGGAGATCTCTTGGTTCATGTCTAAGTTTCCCTACACACTGAAACATTAGAAAATACAAGATATGCCACGTTGCGGGTTCTAGGGGCACTTGCATCACTAACCATGAATGTTTTTCATGTCTCCGTTTCATCTACTCCACAGTAAATTCAGGTATGATCTGCAGGAGCACAGTGACAGAAGAGAGTGGCCCAGCAGTTAAATCATCAAGCCTAAGATTTGGGAAACCTAATTCAAATCCCTATGCTATGAGGATCTCTTGATCATTTAGGTCAAGATACCCAAATGTATTTAGAAATCATACTCCTGTTATGCTCCTAACTCTCAATGCAACTAATTAAGGCTTCTAAAATTTTTGTAAGAAATGCATTAAGCATTTCAATACCTTTGAGGATCGGGACTTGAGACTCTCTGTGCCCCAGTTCCCTGACTGTCAGACAAGGGCAACGGCATTGTCCTACTGGGCAGGGATATGCCTTCTAGACTTCTAAGTGCTCAAGGTTATAGATGCAGGGACCAGATAAGGACTGTAAATATGCTAGTTTAAAGAAACATGGTTTAGAATAATTCTGTTTCGATTTAATATGGTTGAAAGGGAAAAAGCTTTTTAAAAATGTTATGTTGATGGCATGTTTTATTCTTACTTGAGGGATCTGAAGGCAAATCGTGTGCAAGACTGGGCTTTTGTTTCAAAAACTCTGTAAACACTAATTCAATCATTTTTTTTAGGCATGATTTTAAAAATGCCTTCTAATATTCTTGGAAGATCTTTTAGAAAGAACAGGAATAAACAGGTCTTAACTGGAATGTTTTAGACAGCTAGTCAAACTTTCAAAATATGTATAATTTCCTGTCCATTTATGTGGGGAATTATTGACAAGCCATGAAGAGAGATTCAATGAAGTAAATGTGAAGGACTTCTTATTTCAGTCTTCTCACTTAAATTCTAGACTGAGGCTACAAAATTAAATCAATAGATTACACACTCGAGGATATTTCATATGAAGTGACTTCTGCTCAGTCTGATCTAATCTACACTGAAATGTAAAACAATCAGTCTCAAGAACTCTGAAGTATCACCAGCTTCATTGACTTCATATTACTTAACACTTAAATGTATTTGAGAATAAGCCAGGAGAAATTCTGTGAAAGGAGGACATCAGGCTTAATGGTAAGGTGATAGCACAGTACAAACCTTTAAAGTAATTATTACTGCTCTTATTTTAAAGGCAATTTTCCCCTGCACTCCTCCCTGCCCCCATTCCTCAAGATTAAGGGGTATTTTTCAGCAGGCTTTATGCCACGTGTAGTGCATCTCAGACCTGTCCACTTGATGTCCTGAAACTCTTATAACCCCTGGTGTCGCCATCTCTCTGAAAATCGGTGAGGGACATATGACAATGCTCCAGCCCTGCAAAGGCATGCCTAGATACGTGGGTAACTTGATGCACTGCAAACAGTCCCATAAATCTGATTATGCCTCCAAGTGCTTGTGGGCTCAGAGCCTAAACGAACATCCACCTGCAACTGCCACTATATTAGGATTGGGTTTGGGGTGGGTGAAGACCAACAACTGCTTTCCCCCAGGGTCTACCTAGAGACAGAGCCCAGATCCCCAAATACCACTTCTTCATTTAATTAGCAAAGCTTTCCTGTGATATTTTGACAGAGGATTGTTCCACCTGCCCTAGCAGAATTACAAAACATGTATTTCCATCACTTTGCTTTTCAACACTTCCACTGACTTACAACAAACCTTGAGCGATGATGAGCCTTAAGATAAGGGGAAAAACAGAAGACAATTTGAACGGTTTTGGGGGTTTTTTTTGGACGAAGAGAGGGGAAGGGAGAATTAACTGCAGTGTTCAATGATTTTTTTTCCACATTTAACAGAGAAAGGATATGAAAAGCTTTTACTGAAATAGCTATTAATATTTTGTAAGTAAAAGTATATATGACTTAATAGTGGCTTAGTAGTTCCAGTGAGAACTGAGGGAAATGGAAGTTCAGTTTCTTAGTTGAAGTGAAGGTAGCTCCTATCATTATTAAAAGATAAACATGTAGGTACTGAGAAAACTAATTAAATTTTGTTGAGTTATCAGGAAGTCCCTTATGAATATCCTCTTGGGTAGGCTCTAATGTGAAGAGATCTCAATTTTGTGGTTAAATAATTTGAAGAGATTAATTAGTAAAGAATAAGCATTAAAGACAATCATGAGAAGATAAAGGTAACAATTTTTTTAACATTTACTGTTTTTGTAGCTCTACCTGATGAAAAGGCTTTCATTACATAAAGCAACTATTAACAAGATAGTTCTCTGAATTACTTTTAAGTATTTAATTTATTATCAGTACCATAGAAATAAAAAACATTCAGAGATGAAAACTTAACTTTAAACCAGATTTGCATAAAGGATTAAGCTCTTTCCAGTTCAGAATAACTTTTCAATCTCAAATTGGGAGAACTGATCTTTATCCTGAATTTCTTTTTGTTCCTCTAGAAGTTCAGTTTAATCCAGCTTTCTTAATTTTCACCTTCTCCCTAAACCTTCTAGGCTTGTTACATGATAGCTAAGGATCATTATCCACCCAAGCTGAGGGGGTTTTCCCTTCATTAATTTCTGTAAGAAGATTACCAGTGCTTGTTTGTTGTTGTTTAAGCAAATGATTTCCCTAAGCTCTTTGTTTTTCCAACTGGTTTACACTTTAATGCCCTTGATTGAATTTCAAACAAGAGATCAACTTGACCAACCAACTCTGTTCAGGGGGAGTGTGGAAAAAAAAAAAGTAAGGAAGGAAGAACTTCATGTCAACTACTTAAGCAAGAAGAGTGCTTAAAAACTTATTCAACCATTTAGTCAAAGAGATGCATCATAATTAGCACATCATTCAGGACTTGTTTAGTTTTTAAAGTCAAGGTGACTTTCCTTGAAGACAAAATTCTCTAATAAGAACTGAAGTGTGTGTGTCACACCTCACAGGGTTTTTTACTGATTTAGTTCTACGTGTCCCCCCCTTCCCTCCTGCAACATGTCTTCATTGGAAAGGTGTCAATCTTCTGTTCATGTAAAAAATGGATGGGTGGAACAAATGATATGAAGATTGGATATTTACTGTTTGCAGTTTCCTACTCAAATAGTCATTTTTTCAAGGAATGTATTCAAGAAAGTTGACTGTGATTTAGTCTCACCTAAACTTTTATGCAAAAAAATGCAGCATTCAAGCACTCTGGCCCCCTCAATGACTTTGTATGTATAAATTTGTCCACGTACACCCAAGCTCAGTCAGTAAGATACAACATATTTAGGTAACATATTCCTGAGTAATTATCTTGCTTTAGATGCTATTGTATCGTTTTCACTTGGGCTAACCAGCTACTGCAATAAAAAGAGACCATTAGTCAAGTTTAACTCCATCAAACCCCACTAACACTTTGATGATATCTGTCTATCAGGTCCAGCTGGGCAATTCATGTTCATGCATCAAAGCTGGTTTTTTTGTAGGAGTGCAATATACTTCCAATTGAAGCTGGCAGAATTTCACTATTTCTATTATAGGTCTAGCTTTATATTTTCTTTGCACAATATAAATTGCACACCATCAGAAAGTGCAGGTTCCATAGATCACAGACGTAGACAAATACAGGTACATAAATGCTGCCCAGAATTACATACTTTTTCCCAAAGTGGCTATTTTGCTATAGGTTGGTCTGCTTTCACTATTGCTGGGCATGTGGTAGTATTCTGAAATAGAATCATAGAATCATAGAATTGTCTAGGTTGGAAGGGACCTTTAAGATCACCTAGTCCAACCATCAACCTAACTCTGATAAAAACCATCACCAAACCATGTCACTAAGCACTATGTCAACCTGTCCGTTAAATACCTCCAGGGATGGTGCCTCAACCACTTCCCTGGGCAGCCCATTCCAAGGATTAATAACCTTTTCAGTGTAAAAAGTTTTCCTAATATCCAATTTGAACCTCCTTTGGTGCAAATTGAGGCCATTTCCCCTTGTTCCATTGTCTGTGACTTGGGAGAAGAGACTGACCCCTACTCTGTATCAAAAAACATTACAATTGAGCTCTATAGTTGCATACTGGGACTAAAATTCTATACAGTACAAAAAGTGTAACCAAAAAACATTTGAAAACCAGAGTATTTGTCAAGGAATAAAGTGACTACTGTCAAGTAAGTGCCACTCCATGTCTGCCCCAGACTCCAACTGTTAACATGACTTGTCAGATGGTGTCTCTTGCCTGTTCCCCTTCCCAGGAACCCCATCCATTTTAGTGCTAGATCAACTGAACAGACACCAGAGGCCCTGGCACATAGTACCAAGAGGCATATTTCTTTGGTACTTATATTTATATATATATAAACTGCATGGGAAGAGTTGATTTAAAACAAACAAAAAAAGAAACAAGCCAAGAGAAACCAACCAACCACAAGACTCCCCACCAAACCACCCAAACCAACACACTGTGAACATCAAGAAAAAGATAAAAAGCCTAAAAATCAGTATAATTTAATTCCTAAGACTGAAATTATAATTATGGCGCTTAGAAGCTTGAAGCCCTCCCAAGACCAGCACTGTCTGTGGCAGCACAACCAAGGAAGCACCAAGAAAGCACTGACCAGAGAGAGGCACTTTTCAGCTGTCGCCTGACAGCACAAAGGGGTCCAGACCCACAGACACTTAGGGGAGAAATGGACAACTTCATAAATCCTTAACGGAGCAGGAATTTTGCACCAGCTAAAATGCTGACATGAAAACAAAAAATAATGAAGTAAATGTGAGCACTTGTCACTGTAAAATTGTAAAAACAAGCAAACATGGGGAATAAAATTATTATTAAGTGTTCTAAATTGGCAAGTGAAACCTATTGTTACTACACAATATGGGATTTCAAGGGCTGATGAAGGGTGTATCCTAAGCCAGGATCCCGGTCCTGATTCTCCTCTGTGAGTGACCTTACACACTGGCTATTCTACATTCCCCTGGGGTCTATGGCAGCTAAGTGCCGTGGGTACTTTGAGAATACGACCTTATATAAAGTAATTGTTTATGAGGGCATATTAAAATTGGAAGCCTGTCTATTTTGGGGTAGTGGATTCAGCCACGTCATGCTAGCAGCATGCTATGCGAACTATCACCAATGCAGATGGTACACTGCACAAGATTTCCTTTCCTTTTTTTTTTAAAAATAAAAAATATCATAACATTTCTGTACTTTGGTGTCACAAGGTAGATCAATAAACAGGTAATCATTACTTAAAACCCAGGATACTCAATTGTGAGCATTAAGTTATTGATTTGACATTTATTCTGCCACAAACGTCTTCTTGTTAAGTGTTTCAGTAATCTAATTTTTTTTTATTCTTCTTGGATTCTGACAGACCCTTATGTATATCCAGCAACTTGTAACAATGCCACACAGGCAGGAGATGAATGATAGCAGTTCTGATTTTGAGAGTTGGAGATAAGATAATATTGCCCTATTTCTAAGGCAAATAGACTTTAGAAACAATGGATTTCTGCATAACAAAATTCTGTACTAAAATGAACAATTAAAAGAAACATGGTGTAATCCATTCTAATCGGTGTATTCTAATTAATCCACTTTAAAAATTGCATACATACGTATTGACTTTCAACTGGTACATAAACAGCACCTATACTGTTTAAAAAAATAATTATACTAATTTAGGAACAGGATACACCAATAAAATTAATTTCATGACAATGTATGGAATTTTAACAAAGGAATGTTGTCACTTAAAGTAATATTCACATTTTAATGTATCTTTTCCCAATCTCACCTCCTACTGTCAACACCATCAATTTCAGCAGTGCTCCTTCCCCTATCTCTTTCAACATCAAAATGCGGTCCTTCCAGTATCATTATTATCAACCTGAGCAAACTAAATGTGAAAAGGTGCCACTAATAGGACAGCTTTTGACATCACATCTTGAACCAGAATAAGCAAACAGGCAAGTCAAATCTTCAGGGTCAAGCTTTGAAGTCAATTTTCTGACCCGGGAAATCATGTTCTGTGACAGTGATGACAAACGGTGAACACATGCCTTGTATAAATACGTCTATGACTGTTGCCTTACAAACACTCACAGTCACCGTCTCGCTGTAGCCAACTATGAAAAGAAAAATGGGAAGTTTACACTTTGAACATCCGCTGTTTGACACACTGCTCGAACCAAAAAAAAAATCCGAGTTGAAAATTGACTTCTTAAGTAGAGTTTAAAAAAAAGAAAAAGAAAGAGGCAATAAAAAAAAGCACACGTACACCTAATTTTCAATTAACCTTCGACATCTAAATAGATCCAGACAACAGCTTAATGTATACAGTGCAAACATTTTGCTATTTGGACTCCTCTGCCTAAAGCAGTCTCTAGCAAAGCTTTCTAGGCACAAGACTGAAAAGTCATTGTTTATTGATTTCAAAATCTAACAGACTAATTATATATTTGTAGATGACTTGACAGATTTACAAAACCGCTATATGATTTTATAATGGAACATGCTCATGTTAATCTTCATCTATGGAGATAGCTAGAGGGGGCTGACCTTTATCTCATATTTAAAACACAAGCAATAACTGAAATTCATTTTCAATTTATTTTCCAATCATATAAAAGGAGGGGGAAAAGATTACTTTATTGAATCTTTTTAGCTGGTAAAAGGTTGGAGACACGCGGTCTTGATGCCTTCCAAGGAGCTACAGGGATGGTCTATAGGGAACAGACTTAATCGAATAAACTAATCTTTGCTGTGGAGATTAAGTAGATGGCTACAGCAGCAGAGTAAGTGCAGAATGCAAAGTATCAGCAGCACCATCAGCTGCTCTAAAGGTGCTGGAGGCAGTAGGAGAGCTTCCCTGTTGGGTCCGCCCTACTGATCCTGCAAATTTGGTAAACTTCATGGAAATTTAATAATGCTGCTGCATTGTGTTCGCCTGCTGAGCAAACAGCCTGGTGCTGCAAGGCACATATGTGATAATTTACAAGGGTTTTTTGGAATATACAGTAACTGCTGCTACTCAAGCCTGGGGCCCTTAAGCTGAAGAGAGCCTATACAGTGTACATCCTCAAGGTAAATAGTATCTAGAGGTAAGGATGTGTTTCAAAGCAGTTCCTGACAGTTGGTAAAGTGCTTTACTTTGTAAGCACATCTTTTCAAACGGTCTTTGATTCCCTATGCCAATACACACATGAAGAACTGAATTAGGCTGGGCTAGAATCTGTCATGATATATGACTAACATATTTCTGCGCTTTTATGTGAGCTTAAATAAAATCGAGTTATTTTGTTGGGTTGCTTGTTCGTCCTGTCTCTTCTATTTAGCGCTCCGGGTTGGAAATCCTGACTAATTATGGACTACACATTTCTGAGGAAATGGCAGAGATGGCACCCTCTCCCTGCAGAAAGGATATTTTTATTATGGCTTAGAAGCAATCCAAAACACACACACTGTTCCTGCACTTCAGGCCTGGCAGCAAAAAGGGAAGCAAATCAGAGCAGGAACGATCCAGGTTTCAACATATACAATGAACTTATTTAATAATAATAAAAAGAAACATTTCAAAAACAATTACTGCTGCCTTTGGATCCTGTAACTTGAAAGAAAACCGCAGCCGCTCTGCTCATTCCAGCAGCTCACAGTTCACAGGGTAAGCAGCGCTCGTCAATATGAATCAGCTGTGAAATGCAGGGCTATGCTGGGACTTCAGTTTAAATTGGCCATCTCTGCAATATTGTTATTACAGTTAATAAAAACTGTTGCCTAACACTTTGACCACAGACCAGCGGAGCCGGGGTGGAGCTGGGCTGGGGAAAGGGTACGTGCCAGGGGCCGACGCTCCATGTGAGAAGTCTTTGAAGGAAGCTGGTTCTGTGGGTTACTTCTGGAGGTGACAGTCTTGTTCAAATATTGATTCCCTATGTGACAGAGAATGTGAAAGAGATTGGAAAGGCATTTCCAGTGTGCTTCAATAGCAGTTTTGCAATAATAAGCAACTAGTCAGGGTAGAAGCTCTTTGACAACAAGATAGGGAATGGGAAAATAGTAAACCAGAAAAGTCAAAACATTTTCTTTTTTTTTTTTTCTTTCCCCATTTTTCATTCAGACCATAAACAGAAATTCCTTCTATGTCTGCCATGCTACCAGTGTCACACATGAACTCCTCCCGGTGGATGCTATCTACGTTTACCTTTGTTTTGCTTAATTCTCTCCCATCCTAACTCTCTTTTATAACAACCAGACTATTTTAACTACATAAATTAAATCTAATTACATATATTACTAATTGTAATGATTATTATAGCAATGTGCTACAGTTACAGCACACACTGGTGTGCAGGAAGGCTATAGTACCTGCAGAGCAAGGATCACAGTAGGGCCAGAAGACCCACATCTCAGAGCAGACGTCAGAATAAATATACAGTTTGGCCTGAAGCAACATCCCACTGTAGAGAAAAATACTGACTTCCCAAAGACTGAGCAAATCCAACAGCCTTCTGAAAACAAAGAAGGGGTGCTGGAAGACAACCTCCTACCAGATCACACAGTGCTGATCCAATACCACCTGCACTGCTTACAAGCTGTGTTTGAGATGGAAAACTTTTGGTGTGTCAAGGCACAGCCCATTCTGAATGGAACTTTTGTTATCTAGCTTGTTGAAGGTATAACTAATGTAGCCCCGTGATCTCCGCTCCTGCCTCCACAACACTACATTGTCTCAAAAATGTCATTGTTTCGTGCTCAGAGAGGAAAACAAAGAAGAAATGTATTAATGGAGGGGCTCAGATGATGTTTTCCAGAGGACAGAGAGAAAAGGCAAAGCTGTGAGAGGAACCAGGAGGACAGGGAAAGCCCCTGCCCCAGGAAGTAGAAAACCAGAGTCCAAACACACAAAAAAGTCAACTCCACTCAGATAAAATCTGTGGATAACCAGGCTGTCTGCCAGAAACAGAGCTGCAAAGCAGCTCAGCTCATCGAGAGTATGTTTAGGTGTCAGTCAAAGGGGTGACTGAAGCTAAACCAGAGACAGCTTTACACTTGCCCGCCCAGGGGCAGCCCAAGCTGCAGCACACAGAGCCCAGTGCAGCCCAGTGCAGCCCAGTGCAGCCCAGTGCTCACTCAAGTGAAGGCATTTTGTAACCCGCATCTCACACCAGAAGAGCTGGATTGCTACCAGTCCTTGAGCTACCGACCCGAGTCTTATTCAGCCATGTCTAAATAGGCTGCAGTCGCCCCTTCAACATCATTGTGGACATAACCTTTATGTCAGGAAGATGTGCAATAACAAATTAATACTAAAAGCCAAGCTGTCCTCCACGCCACAAAACAAGCAAGAAAATAAACGTTACTAACGAATTACAAAGGGCTGGCAGGTATGTTTTGCAGTGGGAACAGAGTGAAAATTGTCTACACTTCTTCCAAGAAACCCTAGCCATGCTGATTAGTTGGTGTTCATTAAATAGGTGCTTTTGACCGGGTTACCTCATCAATATTTTTCTTTATTAGAAAAATTAGGCTGGTTAAAATGCTATCAGTAGGATTAGCTATAACCTACTGAGATAATGGTTTTCTCTGCTGATGACAATGTGGTCACTGTGCGAGTTAAACGACCTCTGCCCCTCACCCCTACCAGTTGTGCAATGAAAGAACGCATTTAAGAGACAATTATTAGGTTAATTTCCTTACTTGAATGCAGGACATTGATGCTGTGCTCCTGTTATTAGACCCACCTCCCTGTAATAACAATACGAGTGAAATAAGAAAGAAGCTAGCTGGTGGACACTGCACTGGGAAACTTGAAGTGCTTCTTATTGAAGGGGAAAACCTGGTATAAAGAAAAAGAAATCATTAAATGACACAACGCTATCAAAGAAAAATCTGTGGAAGTAGAAGAATTTGAAAATAAGAAATCCAGAATTTGAAGCTATTGGTCATGTGTGGTAAGAAAACACTACTTCTGGAAAAGCTGTGCAGATGAAGTAGCTACTTGTCACTTGTAGCACGGCAGCCCCCAGGAGCTTCCTGTCCCAGAAAGCACACAGCCCTGGAAGAAATGGTGAGCCTTTACACAGAGCACAATCTAAGGAGGAAAAGAGAAAAACTGCACTCCTTCTCAGTCCCAGAAGTATCCATGTCACAGCCAGAGCCCCAGTCATAAACACAGGGCTACTCTGGGCAGAAGAGGCTATTCCACGGGAGACCAATCTTTAAACCAAGCAAAGCGATGCACAAAAAGAGAACTGGAGAAAGTACACCATTTAGCACGGTGTGGAGCTGCCAGTTTCTGGTTTAGAAGGCAGAAATGGTGGCATATGATCTGAAAGCATAAGTCAAGGTATTAGGTGTGGAAAAGGCTCCCATTCCAAGCTCGGAGGTCCCCCTGCTCCCAGCTGTGCCTGATGGACCAGCAGGCAGGCTGGTGGAGGGACTCGATGCCTCTTCTTGTGGCCCAGGGCCACCATCAGAGCTGGACAAAGGTTTCATTCCTGCCACTGGTCCTTTGTACCATCTGACAGCAGAGGCCCCCAGTGCTTGTACCTCTTCACAGCCAGCTCCCTGAGCGGGTAAGCACACAAACTCCCCCATCTCAGCCATCAGAGCTGGGCCTCATTACATGAGTCTATCTAAACCTTCGAAAGACAAGGACCAGAGATGTCCCCAGTTTACTGCTGGGGGCAGATACTAATGGCATAACAGCACAGCATAAGCCAAGTACAGAAGCAGCAGAACCAAAATTTTCCTGCTAGAACCTCTTCATGTACCTGTGTACTCCCGTGGTCTCTCCTTCACCTGGGTATGTGAATAATTTTCTATTTAAGAACAGAAAGAAAAATGTGACTGACTAAAACACCATACCCACACACACTCCCAGATCTCTCCAGCACTGCGACAAGGCTTCTAGCTGCTGTCACTATCTGTTTATTGTCAGGGAAAGAGCAATGGATTGCTCTTGCTTTCTGCTGATGGCCTTCTATCCCCCAGGGGAGAAAGCATAGACTAATCTGGAAGATTAGCAGGCTACGGACCAGGCAATCACCAGCTCCCACCCTGTCTGTAGCACACTTGGACCAACGGCTTGCCTGGCAGGGAATTTTGATCCCACACATCTTCTTGTCAGGCCTTGAAAAGTCGAATCCCACGGAGGCAAAGATCTGCACTTTTGTCATGGTGACAAGCAGCATACATCTCATCCCGAGCAATCCCACACTGCTAGCTAGGTCGAAACAAATGGATGCAATTTTTCTCGAAGGGCCCAAGAAAATCTCTAAGTCCATTTACTTTTATTCAATGCAAAAGTCATACTTGGTTCTGCAGAGCAGGGCACATCCTTCCAATAGGCACGTTTCCATCTTGCCCCAAGCATACAAGCAATACAGTGCTGTGCTCAAGCAGGGAGAGCACTATAACCCTGCTGACACTGCTCTTGACTCAGCCAGCAGTGATCAAAGCTCCCTCTCCTCACCGAAACAGTGCTATTTTCAGAACCTTTAGCCATAAAGAAGACTTAACGGACTCGCCTGGTAATGTACAGCTCTTACTGGGAACCAGGGGACACTGGGATTACTTGTAACTCTTCCGTATGCTGGGAAACCCTAGAATGTGCTTTACTGGCGCAACCGGTGGCCAGTGCGTTGCTCTGTGCTGAGAATATGGAATTGGAATATTCCCATTTCCACTCTGCCAGGCCGGTGCTCTGTGCTCTTGAACAGAGCTCCTCACCCTCTTTTCTGCCCTGGATGTAAAGATGCTGGGGGCATGAACCATCTCATTACATCTGGCAGGTAGAACAATGCGATCCCAAACTCAGAAATAATACATTGATAGTTACTTTATCACAGAATCACCTTAGACGCTCCTTTTTGAAAAAAAAAAAAAAACCAACTTAAACTACTACCAATTGTCTTGGCATCTTTGGGATTCTCCTTGTCACCCTGGTATTTGCTCTGGAAAGAAACACAGAGTGCTGTTTAGATCCCACTGACAACTATGACAAAATTCTCACTGACAAAAAGTCACAATTTGAAATGGTTGTTACCACTACTAAAGAAAAAAAAACCCCACAATAGAAACTAACTTGTGTAGATTTGAACTCTGTACATAATAAACTCCACCACAAACCATTCCCCTGTTTTTATAATGTAGAAATATTCTCTCCTTTTACTAAGGCACAAAAATAATTGCAAATAATTATTTAGAAAGGCATCTTTTACTATTAGTTTAGGGTTTTGTTTGTTCTAAGCCATAAATATTATTTAAAGACATGAATATAAACACGTAAACTCATTTTACACCAGAATTATTACATTTTTAATGTGTAAGAAAAAAGCCTTTCCAAACTCTATATGTATAATATTTATTTTTTCACCTGTCAATTCTGAAAAGGCAAAAGAGAAGCACAATGAATACATAAAGAAAATCTGAGTTTGCCCAGGGTTTTTTTTCCTTACTGTTCTAGCCCTTCAACAGGTATTAGTTTAAGTGGGTTTTACTGTCTATTTTACAGACATTCCAGTAGAAAATGAAACATTTAAATATGCAAGCTTTAGCTAATCCTCCAACACACAGCCTATGGACTTGGTAGGATTATCCCTTATTATAACACTGTTAGAACTGATACAAAATTGCAGTTTGAGATTAAACACAAGAATTTCTAAAAATGCATCTCTCTGCTTTTCCCATTTTATCCTGTAAAAGTATCTAATATTTTTAAGCATCCCTTTAAGAGTCTCAAGCAATAATTGGTGCAGAATTCTAACATATATATATTATACAGTAAGCGCTATGTCTAACGCTTAAAGTTAGCATTTTTCCCTTCAATCTAATTCAGCATTCAAGACATTGAGGAAGACAGTGGAATAATTGAATATATTTTCAGATTTGTTAGAGCAACCATCATATGTAGCACCAGTATTTTATTGTTTTCATTTAAACATTTTAGAGCTGCTGTATTATTAAAAAGCCTCATCTCTTTCCCTGTCATTTCCTGCTAAATTTCTTTTCAAATATAATACCCTAGTTAGGGATCCACTCTATTGAGGGACTCAAGTTCATTTGCATCCATTGGCTATGCTAAATGCTCAACCTAACAGATGGGAATCTAATTGCAGACCTGTTGTCTGGACATTGTTAACAAATGCAGGAGTAGCAATATACAGGGCTTTTTGGAACTGAATTTGGGCTGGCAGCAGGGGAACTCCAGTTAATTACCAACATCTGAATTGCTTGTTTAATGCAAGCGAAGGCAAAACCAGAGGTACTCACACTGAGAAGGACTGAAAACTGATCAGAATAATCGTAGACATTAGATCACCCACAGCAGTGAATTTTCAAAATTGGGATGAGGGTTCCATGTCCATACAAGGCCATAGTCCATTTTTGTGAAGTAGCTTCCATGTGAGAAAATGGGACAACAACTGTAAATACAATCATGTAAAGAATATTTAGCTTGCGAACAAAGACATTGTCTCTAAAATGAGACATAAACTGAAAACATCATAAATAGAGGTTATTAATAATAGACTTAGCAGAGCGGTAATATGCAAGATTGAGTTTATTCTGTGACTTTGCTTTGAGTCTCAGAAATAGCAGGGAGATGAGATTGTCTGCAGAAAGCTTTGAAATTACCAGAATCTGCACTTTTTTTGACATTTTGTTTGTTAAACAAAGAGGCAGTGTCTCCTGTACATAATTATTTCTGCTGCTTTCACCCCACCTCCTCAAAATGCTGAAAGAGAAACAAAGACTATTGTTTAAACGTTGACAAACTACCCAACACACCCTCACATATTTTGTTGTGCTGAGAATGGATTCTGATTTTCTATGGTATTACTCTATTCCAATTGCTCTCCTGAGGTCACCAATTGTTTAATAACTTGCCATTCCTGCAATTTTCATTTTTTTTTCTTTTTTTTTGAAGTCAGGGAGTCAGAAACACTCCAAGGCTTCTATCCAGCTCTGTTTCAGCATTCATGGGCTTTTATGCAAAAGGCCTACCAGGAACCTGGAAACCCATACAATGTTGAAATATGCAAGAAGTACCTTTAATCAATTGAATTTTTTATTTTTTTTTTACTTTGTCAGATTACATTTTGATGGGTGACAGGTGACAGACCCTCATAAAAGAACAATACAGAGCTGGCATTTAACAAATCCAACAGTCTAGTAATCATTTCTTTTTCTCAATGACAACACTATGGAAGAAGAAAACCAGGTTGTTTCCATGGAATTAGTAACGGGTTCACAAAGATTTCACCGACTGACTGCTAGACAGCAGATGAAGGGCCTGATGCTGATACCCATGATGGTAAATCCACCCCTTGCTACCAGTTGATAGCAGCTGCTCTTCAGCTCGGAAAGGCTCTAAAGGCCAACGAGCTGTATGTTAATTCACCCTGGATGGGATGCTTACGACAATTTCACTGCCTTTCTCCTCTTTTCTGGATTGTTCTTCTTTTATAATATAAACGAGGTCATAATACTATATGCACACATTTCTGCTTTCCACTGAAGAATAATTGCTGTGCAACCTCACCCCTCGCTATTGCACCATTTATACAGAAAAGGTATAGAAAAGGACAAGCACTTGTTTAAATGACAGAAAAACAGTATCAAGAACTCACATGATGTTTCAGAAAATGCAGTTATTTTTCATCAATGAGTCTCAAGCTTAAATACCATTTTGAACTGACTGGCGTGGTTCTGCCAAAGACTATTCGGCCAGAACAATCTGATAATTCAGGTAAAACACAACAGTACTTTGTCATGGTAAAAACAAAAAAGCATAGACTGGAGCTGATCCAAAGCCCCCGGAGTCAATGGAAGCGCCGCCCTGTACATCATCATCACGCGATGTACCTCAAAACCTTCTGTGTAAGGAGCTGTTCCACAATTTAGGATTTGTAGCTCCTCAACTCATTGGACCAACTTACATGAACAGCATGGCCCAAAGGGGTGAACATCGTAAAATTAAATATAAAATGGGATATTATAAGCAAACATAATTATCCTGTTTCTGGCTTGATTCATATTACCTCATATATGAATTTCACAAACATTTGTAACATTCTTCACTGAGAGGCATCAGTGGTACTCATTCCACTTACAGACTGCAATCACTTAAAATGGCATTAAATAAATCCAAAATATTAGAAAAATTAAATGAATATCCAGTGTAAAATACTCGTATTGGAGGAGGAATGTGTAATCTAGACTAGATTCTTAAATAATCATTACAATTTGTCACTAAAAATATATTTTGTTACCCAACATATTTCATTTAATGGGACTAACCCTGCTTGGTTTTAATGAGCTTTCATAAGAGCACAGGGAAAATGAACTCTCTCGCAACTAAGAGAAATTTTTATTTCTTTGCTTGTGTGGTTGAAGTCCCTATTCTCAGCAGTGCTTTTGCTCTTTCATTTTTATATTTCCTGGCTACTTCCTCCTTTTACAAGTAATCCATTTCTTCATCGCCCCTTTTGGAGCTCAGGCATGCTGCAGACATTTGAGTGATGAAGATGACGTGGATTGGAGGTGTTTAGCTTTGTAATTTCATCCTTGAATTTTGTGATTACTAACAGGACAACTTTTTTAATTTGCTCTTTTGTCTCGATTCCCCTGGCTGACAATCTGCTCTGTGAGCTAGGCTTTTTAATCAATCACCTAGATAATCAAATGTCACTGGCTATCTGCTCCGTGTAATTACTTTTGCAATTAAAAATCAACCTCAAGTTGCCTCATCTAATTAGAGGGATGGGCAGATTTTCATCGAGATTGATTTTTTAATAAATATTGACTTAAAATGCCATAATCTCATCATATTCTTTCATTTTCTTTGTACCAAAAATCAAACAAATGGAAGAATTAACAAGCAGAAAGATTCATAGGACTTCAAAGGCTTTTGCTAGTTCAGACATACAAAATTGTGCTGTACAGAAGCCTAGCTTATCTCAGTCTAATAACACTCAAAATCTCCTACCTTTTATTAGAAAAAGAACAAAGCAGTTGCACCATTATATATTTCGCTTTCTAAATTAGTCCAAATTAAATAAATAAACTCTACACTATAATTACCTGGCCTGCATGTGACAAAAAACATGCATCAGTTTTAGAAAATTACTCTGTATTTCAAAAATAATTCACTTCAAATTAATAAGAATAATGGGAATTCCTTTTTCTCCAACACCTACCCAGAGACTGTGGTTTTATTTTTTTTTGCAAAAGAGGAGTTAATTTGATGATGCTTTTTATCACTTTGCAAACACACTATTTTACAGCAAAAATAAATACTGATTAGCATGAAAATAAGGTTTGTGGCAAATAGCTCTGTAGAGAAGTAGAAGCAATATTCAAGAAAGAGATGGAAGATCCTACTTTTAGATGTAGCAAAGGAGTAAATTTTTGAATCTGTTCAAATGTAAATTGTTAGACCAGAAAAGGAGTCTGAAAGGTATTGCTGGGAATAGATGCTACCACCCTCCTCTTATTTCTGACACAGACTTATTCATTGTCTGACCTTGAGCACTAGGAACTCAATGAACCTAAAGAGGAAGTTTTGGTAGCACCAGTAGTGTTTACTGGTGGTAACCGATGTCATAGTAGGTGAATCACCAGCCCTTGTGCTTCCCTTGGCTCCCTGGAGTCCCCTGAGCTGTTAAAGCAGCACATCTTCTGTTGTGCAGCTGCAGACCCATGTCAGGTGGGAGGGAGAGTTGCCAGCTTCCTTCCCACCCCACTGGGAAGTGCTAGTCCTGGGGCAGACGCGTTTGGCAAAGGGATGCAGAAATTTTGCCCGCCTTGTTATCACTGGGCTTGATGTTGCTTTATGACACTTCTCAGGAACTTGCCCATACGCTGTTTAAGCACACAGAGATACAGATGGCCAGGCAAAACTGCACCGGGACTCATCCACAAACACAGGGGAAAAGTCGTGCCTGTCAACAGTATATGAATTTTACATCTTACTTGCTAAAAGAAGCTACTTTGGTTAATAGCTGTTGATAACCCCGATATAAGCTCTTTAATGCATGTATGTACCTCAGTCATCCACATCTCTACAAAGAAGTTGTTACTGTTTTAAATGAACGAACAAACTCTAAATGTGCTGCCCTATTCAGATTATAATGATGGAACAGGATACCACAATTACCGTTGCTGGACGAGTATGCCATACTTTATACTGCAACCTGGTACAGTATACACTATTTCCACTGGAAACATTAGCAACTAAAGAGCGCTTCACAATACCTGTTGAGATACTCATTAACCTCAGATTTGCTACCAATAGGACTATATAATTAAGAGATGCTTTCAACAGACTTACTCACGAGGTATTTTCCACTGTAGCACAGAGGCCTGAACTACAATACTCTTCTCAAGTGAAACACTCGGCTCCTTGTTCCCTCCCGTTGAGGGTGAGCTACCCTAAACCAAGAGAACAATAACCACCAGATTCTGGAGGGGATAAAGTGGGAGGAAAGAGTATAATCCAGTTCGGTTTAGATTAACTGCATGAAGTCCCTAACTATTAAAGTAGAGCTACCAGTCTGATAACAATATCACAAGTGCTTCATTGTGAATAACAATGCTGTGTTTGTGTCAAGCAGAGCAGCACTGGCAGCTATGTTGCCCGTGTATTGCCAATACATTTACTTTTGTTGGCTGCAAAACAAAAATAAAAGTAATTACAGCTGGGGGAAACAAAAAAAAAGAATAACTCTATGTGATATTCTGAATCACATGATGTGAACTAGAGATAGGCTGAGCATGCGCCAGCCAAACTGGCTCCTCCTCAGTGGTCAGGAAGCATGACACTGGATCAGCCACCCCAAAATTTCCCAGCTTTTCTGTCCAGAGCACTCAGTCCCTTCCTGCTGTGACCATGGAAAAGTCACAGGCAGCACCTGTGGTTTCTTTACCGTCATCAAATCCCACCCTGCAGAGGCCTGAGGTAGAGGACAGAGAAATCTTTGGACAGGGGAAGAGCAGTTTCAGGAGATCTGCAAGCCATTTGCTTCTCTGTTTATTTGGGGAAAGGAATGCAGATACTAATCAGGCTCTTGGGTTCAGTAGCAGATGTGAAAGTTGCATGCAAATATCCTTTCTCTCTCCCCCTTGCAAGCCGTATACATCTTCCACACAAAGGACATCCATATTTACAGAGACGGCAGTAGGCCTGGAATTTACATCCTCAGAAAGGATGAGCTGATGGGGGATATTTCAAGATAGGAGCCTCCCCCACTATTTCAGGCCTCAGGCCAACAAGTTTCTAGTTTTTTTCCTGCCAAGGTGGGAATCTTGCTAACATTTTCCACTTCAGCTTAAAGACAGAACCAAAAAAATCCAACAAAACAACTGCAGCTTCACATACATCCCCTGACTCTGTCACTCTTGTGGTAGCTGTACAAATCTGATCAAAGTCATGTAAATACCTCAAGTTCTAACTGCATGCAAAAAGAGCATGAAGGATCTGATCAGAAGAAACATTTTTGAATCAGCCAGAACAACAAATCTTATGGAAACAAGATAAATACAATTCCCTGGAAGAATTCAAGTGCCTTCTCTTGCATATCAATATTCCATCCTCTCACAAAAGTCTCCAGGTAGAAAAAGCAGGGTAACATTCAGAAGTGTCTGAAACAGTTTAGAAAAGCCCCTTTTCCAAGGTAACACAGGCTTTTAGGTTCGTAAGTTCCACTTATTCCTAAATCCCCAAATGTGGAAACATTCTGAAAATTGATCTGTGAAGATAAGGACACCCACCCCTGTGCGATGTGACCGAGTCAGCCTTTACACTGAAGCTACAGCAGCACACGCCAAGCCTACATCTTTAGGTATGGGGTAAGACACCCCATCTTTAGGTAATTAGCTGAGACAACATGTAACTTCACTACAATTACACCCGCCCCTGCCCTGGCACTGTGTTCCCGTGCACTACCCAGCAAGCACGCAGTACCCTTGCTCTGAAAGTAAACTCCATGGCATCTCTTAAATGTGGAGAACGCAGAGGTTACTCAGGTAACTTTTCTAGAACTAATTCACTGGAAATAGCCTAATGATTTGAAAAGATTCATTAAAAACCACGAAATAAAAGTTGCAAGCTTCCATGTTTTATCCCTAACAGCGAAGTCCTTGACAAGCTCTTAGTAACGCACCTTTTTCTTGGTGTATTTTAGAGCATTTGGTGTCTCGGGAAAATCGCTATTATAATGTGTTATGTAAAGGACTTACTCTTCTTGCATTTGGTGACAATACTATATTTTTTCTCAACACGACAGCCTTCTAATATAATAAATTTGTGGCAAAATAGAAAAGGAAGATTAAGAATTGTTTTATATTCTGTGCTATAAGATTTCTAGTTATATTAGCATTTTGAGGAGGATTTATTTGGAGATTGAGGATTAATTCCCATGAAATCATTATACAAATTTCAAAATGTCAACTACTTTGATAGAGCTTATGATTTTATCTTCTTATTTTGACAGGCAACTGTGTAAAACAACTTCTGTGTGGAAGCAGCACAGGAATAAAGCAAGGATAGGATAAATAAAGACAGAATGATCCTCACAGGTTTCCCGATCAGCTGTCTTTTTATTCTGATTACTTGTAGGACAGAGCAGTAATAGACATTTTCCTTTGCACAAAATAATAAGAGCAGTACTTATCGCTTGTTGCCTACAGCTAGTGGCAAAAGGAAATTAGAAAAGTCCAATGAAGCTGAGTAGTAATTAATCATCATACAGTGGGGCCTGTCAAATCAGAGGGGTCTTTCCAGCTGATAATGCTGCCCAGCACAATTTAGACTGATAGAAATTAGAATTCTTTTTCCTCTGGCAAAAACCAAAAAGACTAGAGTTAGCAGAAATGTGGCCAACTGTTCACTTCAATGACTGCCTGACCCATTTATAGCCGACGTCTGCGTCAGGTTTAGCTCAAAACAAAATTGAAGGAGCACCACTCATTCCTCACAGCAAAAAATAAATAAAGAATACCATTCATAACTACTCTGCCTATAGAGGTTAAACAGCATTAAACAGATGGGGTTTTTAAATACAGACACTTAAATCTTGGTTAAAATACAAAGGAAAAAAATTACCTTTTGTCCCCAAAGTGAATTTATTGCTTTTCTCCAATGCACAAGAAGGAAACACCAAAGTTCACCACGGAGAACCCTTTTCAGGTGGAAGCGTATTATAAGAGTCAGGAGTGTCTTCCTCCTTTTGCTGAAGGGCAGGTTCAGCACAGTCAGTGAGCAACAGAGTAATTACAGAATCACAGAGTCACCCAGGTTGGAAGGGACCTTTTAAGATCATCTAGTCCAACCAATGAGAAAAAAGAAAACACCACAAACCCCACACTATACCCAAATAACACCAGTCTACTACTAATCCATATTCCCGAGCACCTTGTCAACTTCTCTCTTGAATACCTCCAGAGATGGTGCCTCAACCACCTCCCTGGGCAGCCCATTCCAATGCTTGACAACCTTTGCAGGAAAGAAATATTTCCTAATATCTAACCCGAACCTCCCCTGGCACAACTTGAAGCCATTACCCTTTGTCCTATCATCTGTGACCTGGGAGAAGAGACCGACCCCCACCTCTCTACAGCCTCCTTTCAGGGAGTTGTAGAGAGCGATAAGGTCTCCCCTTAATCTTCTCTTCCCCAGACTGAACACCCCCATCTCCCTCAGCCTCTCCTCACAAGACTTGTGCTCCACCCCTCACCAGGTTTGTTGCCCTTCTCTAGACCTGCTCCAGCAGTTCAATGTCTTTCTTGTGGTAGGGGGTCCAAAACTGGACACAGTACTTGAGGTGGGGTCTCACCAGTGCCCAGTACAGGGGGACGATCACCTCTCAGGTCCTACACACCACACTGTTCTTGATACAGGCCAGGATGATGTTGGTCTTCTTGGCCACCTGGGCACACTGCTGGCTCCTGTTCAGCCGACAGTCAACAAACACCCCCAGGTCCTTTTCTGCCAGGCAGCTCCAGCCATTCTTTCCCAAACCTGTAGCGCTGCCTGGGGTTGTTGTGGCCCAAGGACAGGACCCGTCACTTGGCCTTATTGAACCTCATTCCGTTGGTCCCATCCATCCAGTCTGTCCAGATGCCTCTGTGGAAGAATCAGGGCTCAGGTTTTCCCTATGAAGCCAAAATAGTTTTGCCACCCATTTTGACAGAAATTTTATTGTCTTGATGAGAAGAGGACCTGGTTTGGAGATGTCTTGGCCATGAGACACTTTATATAACCCAAAGCTCTCCATAAATCTCCCGCGTGGGGCTCTGCTGCCAGGGAATCCATACAGCAAAACATTATCAGCCAAAGACCCTGTGGGCAGGGACAACACTCAGCAAAATGGACCCTTTTTAGGGGGTTAACCCCTCTTAGCACCCTCTCCAGCCAAAGGTATGAAGCCTTCCCCTGGGGCCAGAAGAAGGCACAGAAGTGCCTGGGCCCACCCTGGCTCTGCCACAGAGAAGCCCCGTGGGCCAGGCCTCTCCCTTGCCTCTCCCTTGCCTCCATTGAGCCCACTGGAAAAGAGAACCCCAAAGAAAGGCCATCAGGAAAGAAATGCCAGAGAAAATTAACAATCATCCTCATTAATAAAATGTTAAGTGCTCAAATATTTTTGCCGTGGGGCCCTTGAGACCCTGCAAGGTAGTATCATTAAATGAATACAAAACATGGCAGAGTAGATGACAAGGGCTATCAACTTAAGGAAGAGTATTTTTTACATTAAATATGGGCACGCTGCCATAAAAATACATGTATAATGCAGTGACAGAAGCTGTTGGGCATTGTTAGAAAGCTAAAACTGTGTGTTATGCTGCTACAGAAAGAGCAGGGGAAAAAGTTTTACACACACACACAAAGAAGGGTCCAATTTATTAGGGTTCACATTTGAATTATATGGCTGTATTTCTTCCTTTTATTCATGGAAGGAAGGGATTCCATATTGTTGCGGGAAGCATGCATGCATGGGTACCTCTCTGACAAACCGTCTTTGTGAACATAAAGGCTCTATAAATCTGATTCTGTGTATCTCAACTTCGAGGGAGTGGAGGGGAACACAGTATATGCAGATAACAAAATTAACATCTGAAAACCGCATTGTTTTCCTTTCATCTGAGGTATAACACAGATTCATTAGGAGATCTGCATGCTTCTGTACCTTTCCCCTTAATATTAGAATGAATGAGTGCTATTTACATATGTCATTAGTGGGAAAATCCCCCACAGAGGAGCGTACTGAATCCTAATTTGCACTGAATAAAATGCTTTATGATGTAAGACTGTCAGGCACCCCAGTCAGTGCAAATGAATGTTTAATCATCACAAAGGGTTAGAGACGACATAGCGCAAAATACGTCAGGCAGAATCACAGCCAATATGAACTTCCAGTGCTCAATGGCTCTTTGATCAGCGCAATCAAAATGCATCTCAGCCACTCAAATGTTGCAAAAGTAACAAAATGCTGTCTTGTGATCACAGAAACCAAACTTATTTCAAACGCTAACACTCGGTGAGTGCATGCATGAATTGGTGAGTAAATGCAACAAGTCTAGATGCAATAATGGCAGCATTTCACATTTTCCCATCATGATTAAATGAACCATGTTCCATCATGCGGATGGGATTGATAAAGAGAGCTACAAACACTTGAGAGACAGAACCCCCCACCCAGTCCTTTTCCTAGAGGTTTGCCATCATTGGAGCTACAGACCTGCTGGTACAACCATGCGTAAAATGATCAAAACAACAGTGTGATCTCAACAACTCTATCGACTAAAACTCTTGATGATGATTTTTCCCCTCGGTATTTTGCGTCTGTCTACATAGAGCTATTATGGGGTCCTCCTGTGACCCTCATCAAATTCTGTGACCTGTGTAATACAGGAAATCAGGCTGCAAGGGCTTACAGATTCTGTGGATGCTGAAACAGCAGAATCCCCTTACATGTCAGATAGTAGCCATGTTGTGTCATCAATGATAGCCTTGACAACAGATGAATCTAAGACAAAAAATATTTATTCTCCTTTGAAAAGTTCAGTGTGAAGGAAAATAAGCACAGAAATCCATGGCAGATCTTTTATCTTTCTAACAGAGAAAGCTTAATGGTACCAAAGGATGGTGAAGAAAAAAACAAACAAAAGTACCCAAACCAAAAACCCCACAAAAACCCCAACAGTGAAATACTATTGTTCTTTGTAGACTTAATTCTAAGATGTTTGGGTTTCCTAATTTACACTTTTCAATTGTTTGTGATTCTGCATAGCCTGGAGTTAATTACCAAGTTGATTCGACTGGTACCAGATCAGGACTATTATTTGAAATTTATCCCTGTGAAAAAATCCAGGCTTATCTATCACAGAGGCTGAAATCCTCAGATGTCAGAGCCACCAGCAAACAGAACATAGTTCTCTCTGCAGGATGACCTTCATTCCCTCTGAACTCTGAGCTCATGATTTTGTCTTCAACTAATACAAATTTCCAACATTGAAACAACTAGCTCAGATTTCATTATTTACACAAACCTGGAAAATAACCACACATAGACTTTTATATGCGAGGCATTAAAGCTAAAACATGTAGTCCTACACAAGGCACACAAGAACTCCTCAATCAATAAAAGATGAGAAAAGAAGACCTCAGCCATTATTCATTAAATGCACAGATGTTAAAAAAAAATATCTGAAAAGCACAGTATAATGGTATTATGAAAGAAACACAGTGTTTCCAGAAAAACTCTAAGTCTTGAGGGGAAAAATATTTAAACAGCCTAAGAATTTAAATCAGGATGTGAGACGTTATTTAGGCCACCAGAAGATAAACTGCATATAAATCAATGCACTCTTCCCCTGCTCTTCCTAAATGAAGTATGCACTTAAATCCCACCAACTCTAGGGAATGCATTTCCAAGGCAGGGTTGTATAGGAATAGGTGCACTAGACTGATAATACACCACACTCATAAGTTACATACTGGCTTAGCTGTGAGGCAAAGGAGACTTCATGCAGCTCTTGACCATTCTGTCACTGTAAGTATTCATGTATTTAAAATCGAGCACACACAAGCACTTTGCTGAACTGGAGCTTTACAGCAACTTAGGATCAAAGTTTGAGCATCACGAAAGCACAGGGCTCCTCTTCCAGAGTGCAGTAGCTTAAAATACTTGCAATTTAATGCTAAGAAAACTTAATGGAATCCTGCTAGGGGAAAAAAAAATAAAAAAAAATATACCCTCAGCCCTCAGGAAATGTAAGTTCTGATTGCTGCCTGTTCCTTCACATATCTTCAAACTACCTCCCTTCCTTTCTTTGTAAAGTCCCACAAAAGATTTACTGTGGCTGTCAGGATGACACAGGCAGGACAGTGAAGACACTTTGCTCATAACAAATCCAGCCAGAAGAATTGCCTCTCTTCATGGATAAAATGGGAGGAGTTGTTACCCTTCATTACCTTCTCTGATGCTACTGAACTGGGTATTCAGAAATCAGTGCTTAAAGCTCTTACTGTCTTATTTCAAGACACAGGCAGAACTTCAAAGATTCCTGCCCAGAGTCTGCCTGGAGAAGCTTGTTTGTGAAGGCAACATTTGCCAACATGGCAGGAAAGACAGCCTTTTCCCTGTTCAAACTTATTATTTGAGTTTTGATTTCCACAATGTTTCAATCAATATGGCATGCAGACAAGAGATCCTTACTAAACATCTATGGAAGTCACAATCTCATAAATCATTAGATGACCTGTTTCTACCTTATGTTCATCTTTTCCAGGTGTCACATAAACATCACCAACATTCAAGTCAAACTTTCTCTCCAATTTCATGATACTACTCACTCCATCAGGCTTAACTGGCTAAAAAGAAAAGAAAGAAAATGGCTGAGAGACAGAGAGAAGGAAGTAAAACAAACCACAAATTTTTCTTATTAGAAAATGTTAAAGTAGGCAGCATCTGAAAGCATACATTTATAATGATCCAGTCTACGTGAATACCATCTTTCCTTCAGGATACTGTTAGCCAGTTCTCTTGTATTCAACTCTACATTTACATATAGATTGAACCTTTCTAGAAAGCAATTTTACGCATTTTGTCTTAATATTTTTCTCATTAACATTGCACATAGATTAAGCTTCTTCAGAAGGAAGAGACATACCTGGATATCATTGGCACAATTTCTAGAGATCATGTTTGCTTTTGAAGGAAAATGTGTAATAAAAGACTAATAAACACAAGACTGGTCACAAGTGAATTTTCAAGAATCAGATAAAAAAAATTACAGAAATTGCTCTGGTGCTCTTAAAACAAACACTTCCCTAATTGCCTCCTCTGGTGGAAAGTAACAATAGAAGAAAAACAACAGCAAAATTGCCTGTAAAGCAAACTTCTCTCACAGGGCTTAGTACTTCAGTGAGCATCATTAGTCCTAATCAATCAGAGCATTTAATCATATGCTTAAGTTTAGGCTTACAGATAAGCATATGCATAGTCAGATAAGGCTAGGTATTGTGCTGAACTGGGGCTGAAGTACTCAGCATCCAGCAGGATTACGCTGCACCACTGAAATCTAAATTTTCTTCATGTCTTATTTGCAGACTGGGTGTAGGATTCAAATTAGAGGGAGGATTAAGAAAAAAAAGAAAAGTCCTCATGATAGCAGGGCCAGGCTAAGCAAACATTTCATATACACACCAGGAGAAAGATGAAAGGAAAGCAGCTGCCCTTCCATGGGCAGAAATTCTTATCTGCTGACCGAACCTTTGTTGGTTTGAGAAAGCACAAGTGGTCTGCATTGGCGGAAGGTTCAAAGCAATTTTTTTAATAGATAATGCAATCAAAAGTCTGTCTATCTGTTGAAATATTTAGAAGAACAAGATATCGCTTTGACCTCCCTACACCTGTGACCTTTGTCAAAGACTTTAAGAAGTGCCTTACGCTTGTTTATGTTTTTTATCTTTAATAGGCTTCTGTATTTTTCAAAGCTAAACATTTTGTGAACTCCTTTGAGCAAAGATATATTCTGTAACTTTTAGCCAGGACTTTTATATTGCCTTCATCAAAGGAGTTGTATATACAGGTACACTACAAAAATAAAAATCAACATAAAAACCCCAAGTCAACTGCGGTTGTTGTAGAGGAATGTGCAGTTCTGGTCTGCCTATGGCTGGTGCACCTCAAAACCAAGAAATGAATTAGCCCAGGCAACTTACTTGAGAAGAGGTAAAATGTTCAACACCATGAAATGCCAAGTTGAGAATAGAAAATTGTACATTTCTGTTCTATCTGGTATAAATTATCTCAATAGTTATGTCTTCTTAGAAAAGAATAATATAGAAGCAAACAAGAACTCCATTAGAGAATTTCCCTGTACAAATTTTAACATTTTGGCAACAGTGAATGGTATCTGAGATTAAATCATGCAGAACAGAATCTTGCAAGTTCCCAGGACAAAAAAAAATATGAAATGGGATGAATGTCTGCTATGTAGACTTTTATTAGGGAAACCTGTGTATAGGGGAATAGTCAACTGCCATCTCTTTAGTCTTGTATTTACAGTACTGGAAGGGATCCAGAAAAAGGAAATTCAGTTCCTGGGTTTGGCACTTTGTGCCTGTACTTAGAAATGGGGACAGTGCTGCCTATCTTTCTTAAGAAGTGGGTAAAGTGACAAAGAACAGTAAATGATACTTTTCTAGTCTAGATTTACTACCACTTTTCATTGAGTGACAGCCCACTTTTTCCTTTCATCCAAACATATTGCAAATACATTGATTATACTGGATACTTCTTTCTAGCTGAAAGCCCATGCTTTGCTTTGCAGTCTCTAATTAATCCCTACGCAGGTGTATTTGCTGGCACTGCTCCATTCAATACACTCAACATACCTGCCCAAGTTTTCTAAGCTATTTGCAGCAAAAGTAACTAATCTTTTTCCATAGCTCATAATCTTTTTGAAGGAAGTGATGCCATACCAGTTATCCTTCTGAATTTTGTAATGCCTTTGCTGGCTCAAAATTTATAGCTCCTCAGTGCTTTATATCTCCTCTCTCTGAGGCCAAAATTTGCTGCTACAAGCAAGTATAGCTCCCCCTAAATCCGTTTATGCCAAGACTGAATTCAGCCCCCATGCCAATAAAACTTCCATTTGTATTAAAAGTCTCTGCTGCATTGGAGAGACATGCAAGTTGGAATTACTTAGATTTTTGCGGGTATTTCTTCTCTGATGGCTCCTCAGGACGGATTCATCCAGACACAAATACAGTCAGGATCAGGCAGTTTGTGCATTTTCTGTCTGTGGCTGTGGACTGGTTTAGCTCAGGACTTCAAAAGCTTCTTAGACACTGGAGAGGCAACCAGTGTGGTCACATCAGTGCAAAGAACAACCCTGGCACCAGCAGCGTTTCTCTTGGAAGACCCCATGGAGCAATGTTGCCTTGCTGATGGCTCTCCTACGACGGCTACGCTCCCCTCAAAAGTGGATCAAGGTAGAGCTGACTTTCCCCCTTACAGCTGAGGAAGGCAAAATTGTCAGAGGAAAAGAAATCCTGAGCAGAAATGTTTTATTATTTCATCAATGTTAATAGCCTGATCAGTGCTAGGCAAGGTCCATTTATTTACAACCTGGGAAACAGCTTACAGCTTTCTAAAGGCCTCAGTCTTGTTCAGGCATCTCTCGCTCTTCCCCAGCATTATTCAGTCTGACCCAAGACAGAGTCAGTCTGGAGGCAAGTTCTTAATGAAACCACCTTTCCAGGAGACAGATATAGGTAGGTAGGTATTAGGTAGCAACAGAATATACAGACTTGTCTCAGTGCTTCACCAAACCTACCGTCCATCTACCTCATGTCAAGGATTCATCTCTGGAAGAACTAGTGCCAGTGAGTTGGTCCCAGACAGAATTTGCAGCCTGGTTTTATTCAACACCAAGAAGCTTTCTGCTTCTGTCCCCTGCAGCTTGCTGCAGGAGTACATTTAGCCATCAAAATTTACTTTTTATGAAAGCCAGAGCTGGATCCTGCAGCAGCAAATAGGCCAGGGCAGCGCTGCTGGTGGTAGGGATGTTGTGAAGCACAACAAGCTGTAATTACGGGGAAAAAAGGGGGTAGAGAAACAACAGGAAGATGGACTTTACAGTTCAGCAGCAATCACAGGAAAAAGTAAGAATGTGACAGATTTATAGATTTAATGAAAAAGATAATATGAAATGGTAACAAAAAATGGCAAAATAGACAGGTATGTAGGATTTCCTTTCTTTAGGTTTAGCAGAATGCTTAGACTAACATGATTCTTTTGTTATACTAGATAATATTTTTGAGAAACAGCATTACAAAAGGTTAAACATAGAACAGATGTAAGTTATAAAATACAAGCTGATCAAAGCTCGGATTTTGAGACAGATATGTTAGCAAATGATGATAAATCTGTCCCACCAGAATTGTAAGAAGCAGACAAATGTAACTATGCAAGAGTGAAAGTCAAGAGCTGAAAACAGGGAAGGGAAGAAAAAGAGTGGAAACAAATGTTGAAATTAATTCTAGATAAGTTGTACAGAACATCAACTGACTGTATTCTGCAAAACAGGAATAATATCTACTGACATATACCCAATTTGATTTCAAAATAGGACTCAAAGTCTTTAAACTCTTACTATTGACTTAATATATATTGAATTCTATTCATTTCCTACTTAGCAGCTGCTCTTTTTGAAAGTTTTTAAATTTCCGTAAGATCCATACTGTCATGATTAAAGCTATACAAGAGGTAGAAAAATTTATAAAAGCAAGTATGCACTAGAGAGCTGAAACCATTTTCAGTAACCTTGGTGATATACTTATTTTAAAAAAAAGAAATAAAAACCTTATTAGCACATCTAAGTTAGGACAAAATATACAGAAATTCAGACATTTGAATGAGAGCTGAAGGTTCAATTCCTTTCCCTTTTGTAGGTAAATAAATAAAACACAGTGAGAAACACACTATTTACCAAGACGTAAGTGAAACAGAAATCATTTGAAAGACCAAGAAAAAGGAGGTAATTGTTAGGACTGTCAGCAGGGGACCGCTGTGATAATTTGATCTGAACTCCGCTAACAAATCACTGCCCCATTCTTTTTACTTTAGTATCTGTTTATGCTTCTACAAATTGAAACCCCACTGGCAATGCACTGAAGAACAGAGCTCAGCACAATAACACATCAGCCTGGCGATTAGTTCAAGGTGGGGAAGGATTAGTTGACCATCCCAAACCTACAGTCCTCCTCAATATTTTGTCTTTCCCTGCTGAGGTAAAAGGGTGCAGACATATGTAAGTAATAAACTAACAGGCTTCCATCTACTTGAGGTTGAGTGGAAGGAATGCAGAACAAAACTATAAAAAAATAATAGACAAAGGGGTAGTGAAGACTTGGGGGAACTCAATACCACATCTGCTAAGCTACGCTGGGATGTAGCACCAGGATGCCCATAAGTTTTTAAAGATATAACTATGCCTTTTTGTGATCTTGCAGCACACTGTTATGGCCTGAGCATGCCAACATTTAGAACTGACACGAGATCAAAAGGCTGATAAATGAGAGGAAAGGGGATGTTTGACCCACTAAACCATATTCTACAAGAATTCAAGGCTTTTTAAAGCAATAAGAAATGTAATACATTACTGCATCTTGAATGTATTGTGACATTCTTTTCTAAGAAACAGAACTAATATCTAGATTCATTATATACTTCAATGCATATATACGCACAGACATACGTACGGGTACATAAGTTCATGCTTATTTATGTGAACATATTTTACATTATAACAAGCTTCTGAAAATTTCATGTGTGATCAAAGTTATGTTAAAATCACTTGGAAATGAACTTGATTTGGAGTGTAGTTATTTATGGGTCCAATTGATTACTAGGGAAATATTTAACAGGGACAGTAAGCAACATAAAAGCAGGGAAATGGAGTACAGAATTTGAAAGTTGAATAAAGTAAAATAGGTTCTTTTTTCTATTTTAACCAGCCCATGATATACACTAAACTTCTGCCACTGCTGAATTCAAGGTGAATTTTGTGATCCAAATGAAGCCAGTTTGAGTTGTGTTCATTTATTCCACCAGTACCACCAGTATTGTTATACCATCAAGCTTTCAAACAAGGGTTACGAGTCTTTTGCAGGCTGCAGGCTGTAACCAGCAGTGGCCTTTAAAAACACTATAAACATCCAAACCCAGTTGTTTTAAAATTTACACTTAATGAAGAATGTGCCAATAGCAAACGCTACACATTTAAAAACTTCCTATATTCTGGGCTATTTCTCCTCGGTGTCACATCAGGGGTTTGTATTTCCTATTTTGAAGGACACAGATGCAACTGAACCCCAAAGTCTCGTGCTCTGCCATGATCTACCATGAATACCAGATGAGGAGTCACCAAGCTCCCAACGGTGTGCGGGGGAGCATGCAGTACCATCAGTGAGAGCAGAGCCACCCTGCCTGAGTGACAGCCCCTTCGCAGATTTACCAATATGCAAGAAATCACAGCTGGTCTGCTGACCATCCTTATATCTATCTCTCTTCCTCGTGCCACTGAGCAGTTTGGAAGGGGAGTGTAGGGTGGAAGTGGCTTTCCTTATTATACACCCAGCCCCTCTCAATGACTTTGAGGTACTGTGTACTCTCCAGAGGAGGAACTTGGTATCAGCAGTTCCTGTGCTAATCTCTCCTAAGAGCTTTAGGTGCTCAGCACTTCTGGAAAACAAGTTAATAACTATTAATGACATAGAAAGATGAGAACAGCCTTCGCGGTACTCCTTATTCAAGCATTTTTCACATCAAATTCAAGTGGAAATTTAGCCGTGTTAGGTGAGAGGATTACTGAAAAGGATCCAACACCTTCAAAAAACCTGAGGAACGCAATTAAATTAAATTTGGATGTAAAAGCAATGAGATGTCCTCATTCTCCTGAGGATTCAGAAACATGCTCCTCCAAATAAGAGAGCTGTAGAGGGGTATTAGGGCACAAGGAGCAGCTTACAGAAAGGTTAAATGATACTTGAGAAGGCTGAGAAGCTCTTCACCTCCTCGGTCCATTTGTGAGGAAGAGGCATCCGACGTCCTTAGTTGTGGTTATTTCAACACTCACCGATTGCATTGTCTAGTACAGGGATGTTGGCACTTTTTAAAATTAGCTACCTCAGATAAGAGTTATCGTAACGCAGAACTCGCCCCAAGTTGAGCACCTCCATATTTCCCCAGCTCCCAGGCCCCTGCGGCTGCTCTGCTGCTGATGCCCCACGGCGCAGAGTGAGTGTGCCTGTTAATGACAAGGCTGTACCCATCAGCACGTCAATCGCTGCGGAAGAAGTGGACAATCAGTATGGGTCACTCAGTGTCTGCTGTACAGACGGGGCCTTCCCCCCATGGAATGCTGTTTTCCACCTCAAGCTGTTCTCCTCCTTCCCAGTCCGGTCCCGCGTGCCAGCCGGGATGGATGCTGTAACGCAGGCAGGGAGCTGGTGACATCTGGGAGTGGGGAAGGCAAGCAGGCATGTGAAAAGATATGCTGGGGATCAATTTTTAGAAGTGGGTAAAAATAACATTGTTTGGCCGTCTACAAAAAAAAAAAAAAGCCAGGCAGGAGAGAAGCCTCTTTGTAGACAGACCTGGGTAAATTTGCATCTTGTCAGATGCACAAAACAATTAGTTGAAAAAGCGCAGAGAACACCTACAGATTGTAGGTGATGTTATTTCTACATCTGCAGAACAAAGATCAAAGCACTCAATAAAAAACGTCAGAAGACCTGAGAAACTACTTTGCAACAGTTCAACTTTTTCCATCAAACCATCCCCCTAAACCATCAATAAACGTTAGGAGTCACCTGCTTATATCAAAGGAGCGGGTCCGAGTGCTGATTCTGCCACCATTACAAACACATCAGCTCTCAAAGTAAAGGACTCTGTAGTTCAAACACAGCAGCCCCTATCTATAAAGCTTTGCATTTTAATTGTAACAAACTTGAAAAGAAAATAACTGCCAGAAGTGTTAATATGCAGAAACTGGAGATATTGCTTTGTTTTGTTCATAGGTGAATTCCGGGCAAACCGGTTATTTATTCTATTAGTAGCAGAAACCTTTCTATTAAATAAGTAAATGACATAATTAGAGACACTGTTTCTTCCTTGTTGACATTTCTTTTTGTTTAACGGGACAGAACAGACAATTATTTTAAAAAAATAATTTTTCTTTAAGCTCCAGTGTCTGCTCTGTTTTGCTGCCAGCTTTTAATTTCTTGGTTTTAACAAAGTTTTTCATAAGGAGCACTGAGGTTTTCACATACTAATAAAATAAGTGTTGTTGATGACTAGCTTTTTCATGGGAAAAGTGTGTATCTGAAAGCAGTAAGAGGCAGAAAAGTAGAAGGACAGAACTGCTGTGGTGAGTTTCTTGCCTGTGATAAGAAGACAAAGCAACCAAATTTTGACACCATCCACCACACCAACGTGATGGACAGACTGCTTACCCCAGCCACTTTTGGGGACAGACAGCTTCATTCTGGACCCAGCAGAACATCCATAAAATTAACACTGACCTCATGCTGCTTGGTAAACAAGTGTAGTTTGACTGATGAAGAAAAACTGTGAGAAATCCTACAAAATAGTCTTTCAAAGTCACAAAACCCCTCTGCGTTTTTAACTTCCCACCCACCAGTCTAAAAGCAGCCAAGTAATTTAATAAATGTATTTTAATGCAATCTTAAGTGACTTGGTTACATTAAAATCCAGTTATTGCACAACAGAATTGTTGTATTCCAAGGGAATACAGTACAGATTTTAACTGATGTGAAAACACACAGATTTTGTTTAATAGCCTCTTAATCCTGCCAATTTTGCTAATAAGATTAGTGTCTAAAAGGCAGCTAAATAAACTGCACTGTTGACACTTTAAACAAAACAAAAAACAAACCCCTCAAAAGCACAGTTTCTCCTGAAACATTCTTTTCCTTCATTATGGCCCCAATCCAGCAATGGGACTACTTATGTGCTTAAAGTTAATCGAGTGCTTAAGTGCTTTGCTGGACTGAAGCCTGCAATAACATAAATCTAAGTGGACAAATTATCATTACATATAAGAAACTTGCAACAAAATGAAAATAATTAAACAATTGGAACTGTTTGCAGAGATACTCAAGTTCCAGCTGATGATGGAAAGCACGCCTGCATTTCGCACATCCCAGTTTTGCCTTCAGAGAACGTGGAGCTCTCTCTGATTTCGAGTGCCCACACATCTCAACTCCCAGCCACAAAGCTATAAAGCAGAGTGAATGGTTCTGTTAGCTCCCTGTTCTGATACGTATCGAAATCTAAAGGGACAGACACCAAATACTGCTGGGCTAAAGGAGGCGTCTTCAGGAAAAAGATTTCCAACAGTAGGTTTCCACTAGGGAGTGGGTATCATTGGAATGGTGGAAGGCAATTATTAAAAAAAAAAAAAAAAAAAAAGTGAAATGGGAAATTAAAATATCAAAGTAAGGGGGAAATGGGATTTAATGGAGCATTTTTTACATTTCATCTTTTGGGTATTATCTGAAAATATTTGGACTTCCTTTCCCCCCTATCAGCCAGGCCTCCTCTTGAGCCTTAATTTTCATTTAGTTTTTATCTCTGTCACACAGTCTGCCTTTATACAGTCTCCTTGCTCCTGCTCTAAGAACGTTCAGACTAATTTCCTTTTCCCTTAGCCGTTTATCTTGCCTACACCCATTCAAGTCTATGGATGCATGCATCTTGAAGGAAAAAAAAAAAGCTTAGACTGTATATGTCATAAATGTGACCAGGAATCAAAAATAGCTTGGGGATTAAAATCCATCAAACCCGCGCAGTCCAGAGCAGAGCACCCCGGCTGTCTAGACAAAAATGAAAAAAGCAGAGCTAAATTGTGCAAGAGAGCTTTCCCCAAACTCTCTGTTGTTCTAGAAAATACTGTCTCTTACGCAGAAGCTCCAGCTTCAACAGAGCATTCCCCAGTACCTCCGGGCGGTGTATTGTATTAGCAAGGAGGGTGCCAGCACCACAGGGCCACTTCAGACTTGCCAGCGCTGGCCCAGTCCAAAGGGCTTTCTGAAGAAGTCAAGCTTTCAATGACTCTCCCCAGTCACGGCATCATGGAATTGTCAGAGTTGGAAGGGACCTCTAGAGATCATCCAGTCCATCTCCCCTGCTGAAGCAGGGTTACCCAGAGCACAGCACTCAGGACGGCATCAGAAGATCTCCAGAGAAGGGGACTCCACACCCTCCCTGGGCAGCCTCTGCCAGGGCTCTGCCACCCTCATCCAAAAGAAGTTTTTCCTCAGATTTGAGTGGAACTTCCCATGTTCCAGCTTGTGCCCGTTGCCCTTCATCCTGTCACTGGGAACCACTGAAAAGAGTGAAAAGCTCCATCCTCCTTCAACCCACCCTTTAAATCCTTGGAAGCATTGATAAGGTCTCCCCTCAGCCTTCTCTTCTCCAGGCTAGAGTCCAGCTCTCTCAGCCTTTCCTTATCAGGGAGATGCTCTAGTCCCTCCACCATCTCTGTTGCCCTATGCTGGGCTTTCTCCAGTAGTTCCCTGTCCAGTTGTGGCCTCACCAGTGCAGAGGACTGGGACTGCTTCTCCACTACCTCTTTACAGTTAAACAAGGTGCAAGAGTTTTTCCTCTCTCGGGACCTCAGGCCAGGGGTGCACACCAGCTCATGGGTTATAACTAGTGCGAGCTCCTTTGCACCACTCTCCACAGCAGGTTAGAGAGAAGCTTTAACAAGAAAATTAACTGCTCTGTCCCTGCCTGAGTGCCCTGGAAGGACACCTTCTCAGCATCACTTAGGGACGTGCAGTCATGACTTACGGATATTTCTGTTCCTGTTGGTGAGAAGGATGTGCACGTGGCACTAGTTATCTCTTCAGAAGTTTGATCTAACAGACATACATTTTAGGTTCTGCTACAAGCATCACCTGTGCAGTAAAGCACAGACATGGAGAAGATCTGGAGCAATGCAGGAGAGATCCACCCTTCCAGCCTTCCTTGGTGCCAGCACCCTTTGGATGCCTTCCCTCATTCCCCAGTGAAGAAATAAGACCACTGGCAAAGGAGGCATCTTCACCAGCTTCTGGTCATCAGAGAGTCTCCTCAACAAGGGCAATGCTCCCATCCAGACCTCTGAGAGGTTTGCAAAATAAGCGTGGTGGAGTGGAAAATCTGGTCATGTGTATTGATTTCTGGTTCACGTTACACATGCACTAGCTCCACGTTGTTCTGGGGCACTGGCTTGGCTCCAAGTTAGAACTGTCAAGATTAGCTACGGAGTATTTTCATTCAACTTTCTAAACATGTAACATGGTGAAATCATATTTTTGTGTTCGTGCAAAAAATGGATTTTCAAGGAGATCTATGAAAAATGATGGTACCCTCAATGCTTAATGCAACTGAAATTTTCAAGGACTTGAGAACCAGTGGTTAGAATGAACAAAAATGTCTTTTTTTTTTTTTTTCCACTCTCACAACTCCAGACTGCCATCATAAATCAGACCAAGTAGCTTTGCCTTTGAAAATGGAAGGAACTATAAACAAGAATTAAATACTAAGGTAAATTTACTATAATTACCTGTACCCCAAATAAAACTCCCTTATGGTACACAGTCCCGTTTCTTCAAGCTAGAAAAATATACCTAAGTACATTTAAAGGAATATATAATGAACTGGGTAAGTAATAGAACTGTGAAGGAAACCATGAGGTCATTATTTTAATGAGTATTTCAAAAGAGAACTGGTTTTGCACAGTGAAGAGTATGAGTTTCTGTGAGCTATTGCCCACCATTAACAGCTAGGAGACATCTCCAGAACTTGTTCCACTGAAAAAGAATGAATTGAAGTGTCTGTTGCAAGATATTAGCTGTTTGGGTTACTGGGTTTTTTTAATAAAATGTCGCATTGTAGATTTTGTGGGTTCAAAGTCAAAGAAAGTAGGATGGTCTTTAACATCCATAACATTATCAGGGAGTTGATTCCTGATGGGAATGATAGGGAGAGAGACCATGTTTAAAGGAAGAAAGAGCATCCTTTATGAAAACATATTATACTGTTTTAAAGGGGAAAACATTTTAAAGCAGAAAACCCTGTATTAGGCACAGGCACAGACCTTAGGGTAGATTAAGGACCCTCATCTAATATCTATATTATTGTTACCAACTTAAAAAGTTTCAGGGGATGAGAGCAATTCTAACCTGTGGAGCAGGCAAAGAGGGACAAGAAGTCAGTCTGTCCATGCTGAACAGAGCTGAGGACAGACAGAAGTGTGAGTCAGTAGAAGTTGAAGTGGGGGAAATCACAGTGTCCAAAAAACCCAATTTCTACTCAGACCGTGATTCCTTCTCCCTACAGACCCTGCCTTTCCTTAGGGTATCATTTCATTCTACATCATCTTTGGCAGCAAAGCTGCTTTAAGTTCTTCTCTTCGCTTGTGTGCTGACTTCCACACGTGTTGGCCTGGGTGTGCTGGGCGAGATCACCAATGTTACCCGGAGTTAAACAAAAAACCCTTCGCCTCCTCCAGGAGAGATACTCGGGGAAAAGGCAACAAGTAAGAAGAGACCAAAATGTCAAATCACATCCTTTAAAGATTCTAAAATACTCCCAAAAGGCTCGATTTGTTAGCAAGCGCTCTAGATTAGTAGGCACAATTCATTTATGTTTGGCAGCGTTAACTAATTACTGTCTGCAGACTGGAAGCACAGACTCCACCAGCAGCACAAAGCACGTTAAGCAAAGCAACAGCATGATAGAAAACACAGCTCCATGGAAAACCTACACTGACAAACTTTCAGTGCTTTTAATTGTTCACTTTTTAATTGGTATTATTCCTAACAAGGAAAAAAAAAAAAAAAGGCTATCCTCAGGAGGCTGCAGAATTATATTTGCCTGAAAGCTTATTCTTTAAATAAAAATGACTGTTCATAGAAAGTCTATTAGTTTCTTCCCTCATCCCACTGAAATATGTTCTACCCCTTGGGAAATAAATTTTAATTTACTGTAATTTTTCTTGAGGTTTTTCACTTAGTATGTCAATGTACACTTCTCCCTCCTCCCTCCCTTTTTCTTTGTGTAAAGATGAAGCTTTTAAAAAATAGAATTAAATCTGAACAAATGAAAAACAAATGAGTCAAAATCTTAAAACTAGCTGAAATTTTTATGGAGCATTCTTTCCAGCGCTCTTAATTCAGTGTTGATGTCTCCATTTTCTGAACAGCAACAAGGAAAAGAAAGGCATCTAGTAAGTAACATAAATTAAACAAGCCCTGTTAATACTGCCTCTACTGGCCCCAGAAGGGCTAAAGGGAGAATAGAGTCCACATTTCTTCTGCTCTGAAGCTTGTGTGTTCAGTCATTTGGGCAAGAGTTAGTCACTGAAAATGGACCAAGGTTCTACAACGACTGTATCCAGCACGGCTCCTGCTCTGTACCTCAACTTAAGCTTCCAGATCTATATGAACAACCGACTGAATGAATGAACAAATGAAGAATGGCCTCGGTATTTGGAAGTGCTGAGCGTGCACAAAGTGGTAATGCAAAGAAAGCAGCCAGCAAACCCTGAACAGGAGAGTGTAAATCCTCTTCCTGGTGATCAATATGGCAGCCAACCAACGCTCATGCTACAGGCTGCCAGGAGGCTATTAAAATGAGACTGACGATAATCTGGATAAAAATATGGCTTGGGATAAGCCATACATAACCAGAGGTCAGTAAATGTATAGTACGTTTTTTTTTTTTTGTATTTAACACCCATAAAAGATAAGAATCATGGTTCACTGTTCTAACTGAATGGGACTGGACAGCATGCTAAAGAAAAGGGCAAATGTAGTCAATCCTGACAACTTGAGAGAAAATGCAAAGGTGAATCTTGCAGCCCAGAAGGCCAATCGCATCCTGGGCTGCATTAAAAGAAGTGTTGCCAGCAGGTCCAGAGAAGGGATTCTGCCACTTTGCTCTGGTGGGACCTCACCTGCAGGGCTGGAGCCCTCAATAGAAGAAGGACATGGACCTGATGGAGTGGGGCCAGAGGAAGGTCACAAAAATGCTCAGGGGGTTGGAGCCCCTCTGCTCCAAGGACAGGCTGAGTGAGCTGGGGTTGAGGCTCCAGGGAGACCTAGTAGCAGCCTTCCAGTACCTGAGGGGGCTACAGGAAGGCAAGAGCCTGTTTCCAAAGGCCTGCAGTGACAGGATGAGGGACAATGGGTTTAAACTGAAGAAAAGAAGATTTAGATTGGATATTAGGAAAAAATTCTTTACTGTGAGGGTGGTGGAGCGCCAGAAGAGGTTGCCCAGGGAGGTGGTTGAGGCCCCTTCCCTGGAAACATACAAGGGGAGGCTCAATGGGGGCCTGGGCAACCTGGTCTAGTTGGGGGTGTCCCTGCTGACTGCGAGGGGGTCGGACTGGATGACCTTTGAAGGTCCCTTCCAGCCCAGATGGTTCTATGATTCTATGAATTGGATGGAAATTACAAAATGCTGTGTGAAGAACGGCTTCTTTGGGACAGACCTGTCCCAGCTTTGAGCACATTGAAGTCTCCCAAGGTAGAGCCAAGTTCTCTGAGAGCAAGAAGCCCCAAACAGAAACACCCACCTGAGGTCAGCATGGGGCTAACAGGCTCTGCACCTCACTGCTTGTCCCATCCCAGTCATCCTCCCCAGGTTGGAGCTCTCTGGTACTGGGGTAGAACAGTGTTCTCCATCTCCCTCATCAACCGAGTCCACCTTACAGAGCCCGTACTCTTTCTTAGCTTAACTCCATGCTTCTGAAAGGACTACTAGTCTGCCTTATTGAGTTGCAGACACATCAGATCTACTATATTTTCTTTGTGTAAATAGAAAAAATCAGTTACCTTACCAAAGAAAAAGAAAAAAAAAAAGAAATCAGATTAGGCAGATTAGATTGGCTCTGCCTGCAATGGATAAACTCTTGCTAGTCCACTTAATTCAATACCTCCAATTATGCCTTCTTTCCAAATTTTTTTTTTTTAAAAACTGGTTTACTAGTGAGAGCTGACTCAAGCCCCTGTGATTTCACAATTTCCTTTTACTTCTCTCCTTTACTTTTAAATACTGATACTCTATTTCATACTCTGTATTTATACTGGTCCTCTCTCCATATTACCATATCTGCAATATGATGTACCAGTTCGTTCTGTATTTTGGCACAGGACTTCTCTGGTGTGCTGAATTTGATGATATTCAGCCTTCAAGGTTTCCTCTCGCTTCAGATACTGCCATTTCTGTTTCTGTAATTGCATTCACATTAGCCAATCTTCCTTTACCCCATTTTTAACATGCTTATTCCCCAAACCAGGACAGAATAGTCAGCTGGTCGGGTAACACCATTAGGAACTTAATGATGCTCCTATAAAGTCTGGAAAACAACATCATATTCTCACCGCATCTGTATCTTTAACATCATGGTGATACATATTTTTCTTTACAAATATATATGTATATACAATTGTATATTAGGTAATATTAACTACAGGAACTAGCAAAAAAAGTAATGCCTATTACCAACTTTTGTTTAGTTTCCTTCTATCCTGTGCCTGTATGAGGTAGAAAGCAGTAGTTAAAACCATGTCTAGCAGCTAGCATCAGTTGCATTAGCACATGTCATGTAGTTCCTGCTGTGTTTTACTAGACAAATATAAAATTAACAACAGAGCTATAATGATTTCCTAAACTGGTTCCAACACAAATTTCCAATTTGAGGTCAGATGTATTGCCTAATAAAGTTTTACAACAGTAGTGAAATAGTAGCAGTTAGTTCCCCAGAAATACAACTCTTAATTCACCAGAATTAGCTTTTAAGACTGTTGTTCATCACATAAACCAAAAATAAATATTATTGCAGCTTTACTCAAAATGTCCAAACAACAATATCCAGAGAAGATGGTCTTGGGTTACTTTAATTGCAAACAATGCAATTAAAGATACTTGATATATTTACATTTGTAGCAAATATACACTATCACATTTTGATTACTTGACCTGATGCTTGTAAACTGTCATTCTGAAGGTCGTTGGCAAGCACACACTCGTATTCCACTGCTTACAGAGCATGAAACTTAAATAACTGGCTACTGTGACACCAGTAAAACTTTTGTCTTCATGATACAGGAATCTGATGCAAATAAGTGGTTTTTTTAGCTTATCAATAAACTAAAATTGAAGAGATACCATTCTAGTTTAACAAAAACACAGATGAAAACAGAATGTGTTCCATAATAACAAATAAGTCCATCTGCAGCAACTGTTGTTTGACACATTTAGGAGTTTGGTGTTAGTCTTTATTTAAAGTCTTTTTCAGAAACCACTGAGGAAGTCAGTTCAGTCAGAAATTGTCCTAAGAACAACAGAAATGTGAGTAAAATTTCCATGGACCTGTATTTAATTTATAAAAAAAAAAAAGATATTTTAACATTTAGTCATGTGTGTAAAATTTTAAATGTATCTATTTGAAGTGTATAATTTTAAGTGAGACTAGTGAGCTGTTCACAGCAGAGAATCAAAAACCTATCCCAAAGTAAGAGCCTGATCTAACTAGAAGCTTTGGACAACAAAATAACGAAGATCCACATTCCTCCCCCCCCCCCTCCCCCCCCCAATTTACTCAACAGATTAAGCAAACTAAGACTTCATGAAATGATGCACATAAGGTGGTGTCAAGGGAAGTGAGTGTCAGTGCTGTAATGTGAGGTTCAAAAATGCACTATTCATAGTGGCACACACCAAATACCCTGCTTGACGTTAAAAATAGGATTGTTTAAAAGCATCTGTCCAGCAGAGTTGGTGGAAAAGCACAGCAGATATACCCAAGCCAGCTTTAACCCCTCAGTGCTACTGGTAATGGCACAGCACCGAGCTGAAGGCAACGTCTGTCTGTGGCTTGGAGACCTGCTGGGGTTGCCCTCTCTGATGACACCTGGGCTGAGACCTTGATTCAGAAAATGAGTTTAAATCCTGCTAGGATTCTATGAACACAGAGCACCCTGCCTGTATTGATCAATCGACTCTATTCTGAGTTCTTTCAAATTTCACGTGTAACTACCAACTTCAATATGTGTGTTCACTGAGAAATATCCCTTCCAATATCTGAAGGAAACCCACAGGAGAGCTGTGAGGAACATTTTGTCAGGAAGTGCAGTGACAGGACAAGGGGTAACAGTTTGAAATTGGAAGAGGGGAGATTTAGATGAGATGCCAGAAAGAAATTCTTTGCTGTGAGGGTGGTGAGACCTGGAACAGGTTGCCCAGAGACGCTGTGGCTGCCCCATCCCTGGAGGGG
>BJBW01005894.1:8135-24876 GCA_004320125.1 Scolopax mira | reverse complement strand
CTTCAATATGAGAGCTTGAGCATGACAGAAATACAATTGTGCAAATGATACTTCTGTAATAATACGAGAGGCATTTGTCATTTCAATGTAACTCATGAATGATGGAAACAGTAAGGGATAATAGGAATTAATTGCTGGTCACAAGGTTCAGGACAAAGATCATAATATGTCTGAAAAAAAGAATTATTAATCACCCCGAGATTGTTCCCTCTCTCCCTTAAAAGGCGTTTAAAGCACATAGCTATTGCATGATGTAGAATTTAGAAGGACAATCCAGATTTGTCATTTACATGATGGGTTTCACAGATCTAACAATAATCACAGGGTTTCAGTACAGCATATGCAAGAGTCTCTTGTTGCAGTCATTACAGGAACTTCACTCTGTTAGTATTTCAGTAAATTGCACTAATCTAAGTAATTTTAATCAGCGCAGGCTATCAAAGAGGACAGGGCTGGGGTAGGGATCATGAGTTTCCAATTGCCTCATCAGACTTAGTCAAGGCTTATTTAAGGCAAGTATCCGAAAAGAAAATCATGTGTGCAGATTTATACAAGGAACAGATCCTTGTTTAAACAACAGCAAAACCAGGTTGACTCCTTTAAGTGGTCTGTTATTCTCTCCATCTGTCCTGAACATGCGATGTGCCTCCTCAACCAGTATCAGCCCTTGGGCCCACCAGCCATCACTTGAATTATTTCAGTTCAGAGCGTAGACTATTAGCAGCACTGCCTCTTGGACCTCCACGATACATTAGCTCCATCTGTGGTAATTCCATGTCTCGTGGGCAGATGCAGACCCTCATTAAATAAACAACTAAACACATTTAAAAGAGATCTTTACGATTCTTCTCCCCTATCCACCTACACAAATGATACATCAAAGTGCTAACTTATCAAGTACCATCATTAACAAGAGATGTCACCAAGAAAAAGTAGCAACATTAGCAAATATAAAGCCTTTTTACGTTTCTTCAGTCTGTGTATTTCTGTCACACTTCATTCAAAGCAAAGTCAGGTACTTCCTGTTTCAGAAATTGCTTGACTTTGGCATAGAAAAATCTGAATCCTTTCTCATTTATTTTCAGTTTTTTAATGACAGCTTTTACGTTACCATTGCTATAGTACTGGTACAGTTAGTTTAGGAAAAACAACTCCACAATTGAAAGAACTGAAAAAGAATCATCACATCCATCCAATGGAAGTGATCGTTGCTGCAGTCTTTCCAGGAACCTCTGGATAACATCACTTTCACACCCCAACTCATTCTGTGCCCTTCATTGTCATCTCGTACCTGCTGTCCCAGAGGAGTCATGGGGCAATGAGTTTTCCAACTGGGCTCTACTTCCTTTCCATATAGGATTTTTGCCCATGATTCCTCCACTTAGGTTAAAATAAAGATCCTTCTCTTCCAATCCAACAGAGCCCAGAAGCTTCCCTCTAATTGCTCAGCAGAGGAAGGCTTTTAAACAAACATTCAACTCAAAACTCAGGAGCAAGACAGGTAACCATGTGGCCAGCTTCCCCTGTCCTCAGTGATACCTGGGATACCTGTACACCAGTTCAGCAAATGCTTAACATACATATATGTATGCATATTTATATATTGTATGAACATACACATATGTATGTATATTTATATATTATATTAACATACATATATGCACGTCCATTTGTACAAATGTACATGTATGTAGATTTGTATAAATACTAATCACATATTTAGAACTTAATGAAGCTTAAGCCAAAGAACTTTCAGTAACTAGAACTTGCATTCAAAAACTCTGGACCCTGCTGCTAATGCCTGCAATTTTTAAGGACCTGAAAATTCACTGTATCAGCAATGCATTCACCAAAAACCAAAGCAAATCAATCTAGAAACATGAGTAAGGCTTTTGTCTTGCATGACCTCACTGCCCCAGGAACTGAGAGTCAGAGAAAATAAATAAAATCTTCATTTAAACTTGCCTTAAGAGCAACTAATATTGAGTAACTACCCTGGAAAAATATGAGTCACTTCAGTTCTGTAGACTTGCCCCAGCAGATGGCATCAGCTGGCCAGCAAAGTCACACACACATCTCTTCCTTTAGTACAGACCCACAGCACGAGGAGGCACTGACTAACCAAAGAGATAATTTGTACTCTGATAAGTCAAAAAAATAGCCCCTGAAGGACAACTGCAGGCAGCCATTAGTTTGGGTCTTCTGAGAAATAGATCGTTGCTGCAGAGAAGCTACATCCCACACACAGGATCTTATTTTTACCTATGAATATTTTAAAATGTGAGAACACTCTCTTTATTTCAAGTGGGGCTATTCCTCCCAGATAAGGGATGTATCCCAGATGTAACAAAGATCTGGCACAAACGGGATCCTGATTCATGACTTGGAATCTAGGTGCTACTATAAGACAAATAATATCACGTAGTAGTAGTACCTTTGTAGAAGATGAAGTAGACTTTTGAGAAATTATACCAAGAGTAAGTCCAGATCATTAAAAAATAGCTGTATTTGACTCCCATATTTGGAACGTAAAAATGCTTATAGTAACTATGTGATTTGAGCTGAAAAATTAAACAAAATAAAATAAACCATGAGCTGACCTTCCTTACCTCAGCTGGGCTTTATACCTATGCAACAAGTGATGCTCTAGCCCTTGTTTATTGAACAGTGTTTTCTCTCTTCTGCTAGTTTTCAGAACTGGCTGCAGCGTTCTGCTCTTGCATTTCGGACTAGCTGGAATACTTCTAGCACCAGGCTAATCAAATTTGCTAATCATTCTTCTAATTAACTCCCTAGACCCTATTTGTAAACTCATTGTTATCATCTATAGCACGATCTACCTAGAAACCTGCTTTTCTGTGATTTAACAATCTCTTGATTAAATTCTATTTACGCTTGTGGCAAATAATGAAAAGGCACCAAAAGGTAGCTTTCAATTTTCTCACTTGTTTCTTCATCTCCTCAAAAGCCAGAGGCTTTATAATGAAAAGCCAAAGTCAGCCACAGTGAATGTGTAACAAAAGGCTGCTGTTCACAGTGCGTATCTCCCCAAGTCTTATTAACGACTTGTGCTTTTCACTTTGAAGAGTGTGATTTAGTCATTCTCTTAAGAACGAGCTTAATATTAACCATGAGTGATGCTGCTAATGTGTTTGTAATTAAGCACATTTCATATACTTTACTGGACCTAAAGCAGCAGTCAGGTCACTGAGCCAGAAACAGGCACAACTCAATTGCTCGGGCGATGTCGCAAATTTGGTGATGTGGGTGAGAGGAGGATTTTAAGCCTCTGACAGGGAGCAAAGTTGGGTCAGGAATTACTCTCCTGCACTAACAAGAGCATCTTCCCCTGTTACTAAGCTGCTTCCTTCAATTCCCTTCTCCTCCTTGGATGGAGAAGTGTTTCCCTCCCACTGAAACTGTGCACCAGAAACCGGGCAATCCCGCTGCTTGGCAGATGAACCCAGCCCTCGTCCCTGGTTGCCCAGTTGGGGACGTGAAGATCAAGGCACAGGTGGCAGAAGAATTAAACCAGCCCTGGTCCCTCGGTTGCCCCATTAGGAAGAAGGAAGGCAAGTCCAAGGTAGCAGCTCTGCACACTTAACACCTCTGTGGCCACCAGACACTATTTTTGCCACAGCTGCTGGTAGAGGGATCAGATAGAAAGGTTTCAAAGGGTTTTTTTCACAATATATGAAGAAAATAAAACTGTGCTAGTTACAATGAATGTCGGGATGTGTCTGCTTTTTGTCCAGGACTTCTTATTTTAGCACACCACCACGCTATGCAAACTCTCTTATACAGCTGAACTCAGTGATATCGTCACGTTGAAGGAAATGAGACATTCTGAATCAATAGCATTAACTCCTATTTTTGGAACTAGCTCAACATGCGGTTCACTTATCACTATTTGATAACATTTTTTCTTTTGTTGGTTTATTTCACGTGTGGTAAAGCAAAACTACCAGAATTAGTATTCCCACTTAGTGAGTACTATGTGCTTTTTAAGCCTCTCACATTCAAAGATTTCATAGCACCTTACAGATAAACACGTGGATATTTTCTTCTCCCTCTTGCAATAAGATCCACACTGCTTGCTGCTGCTCCAACTATGAATAAATGGATATTTTTAGAACTCTTTTGGTGTTATTTACTGTTATAATTAACTCCATCTTTTAACTTTAATCAAAACACTTTGAGTACAGTCCAGTAGATGACTATTTACTATTTACTTTGCGGGATAAAGTAAAGTTGAGATACTTGAGTAACAGGAGGGGAGGGGTTTTATTGCACTGTCTGTCAAGGAAAGGATTAAGAAAATTAGCTTTTGAAATGGGGAAAGCACTGGAAAAGTAGATGCATAGTTCTTCCGTCCATGCCATGCCTTCACTTAAAAGAATACGCAAGCGCACAGGCTGGTGGAGTATGAAGAGATGTTGCTGACGTGAGCCCAGATGTTGCTGGTCAAAGTTCTGCATCAAGCACATCTTTCAAGCAAGTTCTCATGACAGGGTCTCGTACACTCTCTGGGACATGTCTGTGAGGTGTTTTCTGCAGGGTGCATGGGACGTGACACATGGGGACAATGTGATTTCAATGCGTTCTGACACCAAGTGGTTGCCTCTCTACAGCCACGGGCATAATGTAATCATCTTAAAGGTAACCTCTGTGGGGGCAGCTCTTACAGGACATTTGGATAGATATTTTCCTTCCCTGGGTATTTATTTGAAATGGAGATTTTCTAGCATATGGTCTGGGTCTGATGGGTGGGGAGGAGGAGCAGAGGATTGTGGAGCAGGGAGTGTATCTGCCTTTACTCACAAGTGGAAACAGAAATATTGCACTTTTTCTCTAGGTGTTTCTTACTAAGATGGGTCTGCCTTCCATTCACCAGCCTTCTCAGATGACAGAAAACCATATCTGAGTTCTAATTTTTCATTTTGTATCTTGGCTGATTTCCTCAGACCGCCAATCACAGCAACCCTGTAGGGCAAAATATTAGCCATACACAAGTGCATTTCTTTCATAGTTAAAAAAAAATTAGGACACTTGAACCTATGTCTGAACTGTCAAATTATGTTCTGTCATGTACAAGCAGTACTCATGTTGAAGCTGTTTTGCAGACATAAGTAATTGCTTCTTGTAAATTATTGTCATTTAGTTCCAGAGAACTCATTTTAGTTTCTCTGATCACTCTCCATTTTTCTATTCCTTGTTGGCTTGTTCAGATAATACATTATAATAGTCACTAAAGGATAAGAACAAGAGATTAGAGTAAAAAAGCAGAAATAATTATCATCACCTTCCGATTTGATTGCCAAAAGTGGTAAATATCTGGTTACAGATAAGAGAAAGACTGATCCACATGAGTTTTAGCATCAGACACTCAACTTGAGCTTTAGCAATCATAGATTCTTCATTTTCCCTCCACTTTCAGATACACTTTAAAAACACATGAATACAAAAGCAGAAAGAGGTTTTCTATTATGCAGTACTTCACTGAGTCGTTTTGAAGTATAGAGGAGAGGCTCCCCATAGCCAGCTATAAATTAAACTTAAATCCTGTGCTTCTAGTCTATGAAACAGCAAAAAATTACAGGTGGCCTTCTCATTCCAACAGGCTGAAATAGGAGAAGTTGCTTCTGATCAAACCTAATCATCATGTAGGAACATTTAATTAAAAAAAGTAATTATGGTACAGGAAAAGAAATTACTGTGATCATTACTGTGATGCTCTTCCATAAAGAAATTAGGCATATATTTTTATCGATTGGTTTATATTAAGCATTTTCCTGCAAGAGCTTTTATTACTATTGGAAAAAATAACTTACCTCCTGTTGCTTCATATTCATTTGTGCTTTATTTACGCAGAATTTCTAACCTCTTCCCAACCACAGTGGGCTCTGTACATCCACTCTCGGGTCTCAGGTCTACCTGCCTGCGTGAGGGCTCTGTTCCAGTGAAAAGTCAAAATGTTAATTTAAACCACAAATGAACCAAAACGCTAGCCAACATCCCCAAGCTGGGATTTACCTTGTTTGTGCAGGTTGTTCAGAAGGAGGAGTTTCTCAGATGGGCGAGTCCGAGCCTGAGCAAAGCAGAGGGAGCACCAGAGGCTCATGGTGACTGCCAGGCTGGGCTCCATGCAGAGGGCATCCAGCCTTCTCAACCTGCAGGGACATCTGGTTCCCGTGTCTAATCCTATGTAGAAAGTGGAGTTGAATTCTGCACCATGATCTGATGCCAGGCAGTATTCAGGCTGAAAATGGAACTACACTCACTGCCAAACTCAGACAGCTGCCACCCTGGTATCAAGAGTCTTCAACATTTACACCCAAAGCCTTGGGTTTTTAATTTTTCGCAACTATTTAACTTTGAACATTTAGGATGAAACTTCTTAAAATGTTCTCAGTCTTTGACTGGAGTGTTTGATGTAATTATATACCAAGAAGCACATGATTTGTCAGCTGTATTATTCCTTTAAATAGTTACCTAGAATCAATTTATTTTAAAATCTCTTTCTTTTCAGATCCGTAGGAATTTTTGGTAAATTTCTTTCAGAAGTTGGCAAAACATTCCATATAATTGAAGTTAATATCTCTTTTTTTTCTAATTTTAGACAGAGGTTTTCCTGCTCCACATTTGAAACATTTGTATGTAATGAATATGCTGGCTTTTAAGTAGGCTGTACTATATTATTTGCTTTCAGGCAAACACAAAAGCGTAAAGCATTTCTGCCTTGTAAGCCTTCATTTACATTTAAAGCGTAATTTTAAGATAACAGGATTTTGAGGATGGAATTTAGCCATGGACTAGCTGTTTGCCAAGAACTGTTGTGTCTCCTAAGCAGGCAAGGTTGCAGCTCCTTGCTAAGAATTTTATTTAATGCTGTATAGATGACTACCACAGAGTCACAATGTGAACATTAAAGGTCACACTGAAATTTAGGAGAGAGATGAGAAATGCAATAATAAATAGAAACATGCGCTGCTTAGGAAATTAAGGTGAGTTAATAAACTACTTCATTCAATGCTGAAAGACTGTCTTTCTGTGGAAAGAATCTCTTTTATTGGCACTTTTGTAGTTTCTCACCATCTTCTGTATTTCTTTATTTCACTTATGATGAACCACTTTAGATTATTTCCTAAAATGAACATACAATTGAACTTTGGATTGCAACCACAAATGCTTTTACTCCTCTAATATTATCTGTTTGTATATGTTGAGAGTTTTGATAATTTCATCCATTTTGAATTTTAGTATTTTGCCTATTAGCAAGCTAGACTTGCTCGGACTGCTTGGTACGTGCTGCACAAGTCACATGTAAAGACTAGACAGAAGTAGATGATTACTTGCTGAAATTCAGTCTAGTACTTACCTGCTAGTGACCATCTCTCAAATGAAACTGCTAATTGCCTATGCCATTTCTCTCTGGGTAAGGTCCAGTATGCGTGCTGAAACTAACTTTCAACATGGTTAGTGAAACTCTTGAAACGGCCAGAACACCCAGCCCTGCATCTTGGGAGGGAGATGGTAAAGCTGAGAAAAGCTTTGAAAATCTCTCCTATGCAAGTATCTTTTTTGGCTTTTCTGCTCTCTCTCCCGTTAAAGCTGGAAGCTCAGTGCAGTCCACTCATTGGAACAGCTCAAGAAGGGCCCATCTGGCTTTGTGGGGGGCAGAAGAAGAGCTTCATCATTGATGCTGCCTCCCAGCTGAGAGATCCAGCTCCCCAAAGGTGCTTTGCTGCTGCTCCCCACCTCCAAATGTCACAGTGCTGTGGCAGAAGTTTGTCATAAATAGTCTCAACAAATTGGTAGTTCTTTCACAAAACTTGGCTTTAGCAGACAGTTTGCAATTCCTTCAGAGTAGGTAATTCCTACTCCATTCCAAGCTTCATCTTAACCACATTAAAACAAAGCATTGACATTTCCAATGTCTATCTGTAACAGCCCCATGGATATAAAATAAAGGCGAAACTGAGACTGAGGTCCAGGGTATGAATTCTTTTGCAACTGCTAAATCAATATTTCCTTATCCAGCCAAAAACTCATAAGGGTTCTATATGAAAAAAACCAGAATTACTACATTTACACTCAGAGCTATAGCAACTTTACAGTCATGTCCTCGTGCTTCTTTATGTAATTTTTCATCCTGAATGTTAGTTAACTCCAGTTTAGACAGACTGACAACTACTCAAAAGATATGCCTGCTTCTGGAATGAGTAAATTCCATCTTACTGAAATCCCTAGGGTATTTCCATTCCTGACAGTGAAAACAGGATCATATCCAATAATTTTAAGAATAATTTTATGAACCTTACATTCAGTTGCAACCATCTAGAGCAGTTTAATGGATTTCCCATGGTAAATATTAAGTGGAATTTTACTGACAGGAACTGATTGCCTTGGTCATCATTTCATCAGGCAATTGCAACATTAGCTCTTACACATGACAAGGAAAAAATATGAGCAACAACAGTCTAGTTATTGAAATAACTTGCTCGTTTCCATCTTGATCCTGTACAGAACTATCACAACTGGGTCAAAAGAAACCTTTTTTACGTTCTCACTCATACTTGTTGAATAATGTTTTATTATAATGTTCAGAGAATTTATTTTTCATATAGTAACAAATATTAATGTGTTGTTCATAATTGGAGTACGAGCCGACTAATTCAGGAGAATAAGCTGAAAAGCTAAAGGGTGGAAATATAATTATGTGAGATGCATTAAAATACTTCAATTTCAATGCAGATTTATCACATAACATCCTACACATGCTTTTGCATAGGCTTCAAAAAATTTGTGTCTTTTAGTTCTTTTTTTAATGTACTTGTTTTAATCCAGCTTGGTAAAGTTAATATTCTAGAAAAATGAAAAGATTATGCTCGTATATAAAGCAGCAGCAAAATTAGTATCTTGTGTATGTTTGGAGGAAAGAGCAAGCAAAGGTTTAGTTTGGGAAACAAAAAAAGGAAATCAAATCAGACTTCTCAAGAGATAACAATAATTCAAAACAGATTCTTTCTTTTAATGGAAGCTCAATACCTTTAGACTAAGTGATCCTAAGAAAAAAAAACTTCATTAAGGATTATCTGTCTCTTTTGCAGAGACATTATTGAAGATTAATGAATTTAATGAGAAGCCCCATGTAAGCATCAAACTAAGAATTCTGTTGCTAAGACAAGGCAGCTGCCTTCAGTTAAATCACAGCTACCATTCGCATCTACTCCTGAGCAGATGAGCACAGTGTTTCATGGATAACTCTTCTACCCAAAAAGTGAAATAATCAAAAAATTTGTCCTGTGTTTCCAGGGAAGAAAGAAGGTGAAAGTAAAAACAATTAGTGAAATGCTGTCAATTTTTACCCAAGCTGTTGCTTCATAAGAGTTTAAAGCAAACTGTTTAGAAACTCTTACTTATCAACCATGTACATATTTCTGAGGCACTGTGCTGTTTTTCTTAGGGGAAAAAAAAGGTATTTTTTCCCTATTCTAATAGATACTTTTGATTCAGTTCGCAAAAACAAAACCCTTTTTTTTTTCTAGTTTGGTTAATATTTTCCTCTTGATTCAGTCCCCAAAACATATAGTGGACCAGCTCTCCTCTTTCTTCCCAACTTCTTTGCTTTGGAAGGGTGCTGAGTGCTAGTGTGAGGTGATGGGCTGACACCTGGGGGCTGAAACCTTCCAGCTCTATCCCTTCCAGGATCTCACCCCCCCCAGTCCTCTCTGCACTTCCACAGGCAGTGGCTCTGCCCGACAGGCTGGGCTGGCTTGGGAAGGGTACACAGAGCTTGGAAATATAATATACGTTTAGCTAAAAACAGTAATACTGGAGCTATTGTTTCTGCCTATTGCAGTTTTTAAATAGTGAAAGATTTCACCTGCCAAAAGTCAGGAGAAAGAAGGGAATTAAAGAGCGGCATTTCACCCTCAGCTGAACTCTCATTTTTCTGGCATCAAGTCATCCCCTTAATTGCCTGTGAATTTCCTCAGGGGCTTAATATTATTTATTTTTAGTCCATAAAATTCTCAAAAATCCAGATGTTTGAGGTAATACTCTATTGACTCTAATCTTTAGTATCAACAGATATGCTGTATTGATTTCAGTTAAGTCCAAATGATCTCTTTTTCCCCCTTACTCCCTTTCATAAAAGTAATCATTTATGACCTGCTTCTATTGCTCAAATTTCAATGTCACTTTTTTTTTGATTTAGCAACTGTAAAAATATGTAATATACAGCACTATTTAAAACTACAGTGTTGCATTAACAGAGCTTAAATGAATCCAATTAAGCTGGTTTAGAAGCCAAAATAAGAAAATTACTTCAAGCTTATTTCTTACCACACTCAAGTACCTCCTGTAGATGACTTCTACCAGACTGCACCACTGTGCCAGCACAGACATAACAATATCACGTGTAACCTATCCTAAAGAGCTCAGCTAGCCATGACTCTTTAATCTGTATTATTGTCCATCATGGGAGAATGGTATGGAATATCTACTAGTTAGTCCTGCAGGATGCTTAGGTAAACACTGGGAAGCAACATATAAAAATAAGTAAATTTCTCAGAGGAGTTTTTTTGATGCCTGAATTTTCGAAATGCTTAATTCAGATATTTACTGGGCAGGTATTTGGCACTTTTAAGTTTCTATCTAAAAGTTCGTGTTCTGAGAATTTTTAAATACTGTAAAAAATCTTAGATCAAGGTTGCTATTTGTCCTCGGCCAAAAATCTTTTGAATCTGTAAGCCAGTGAAAGTGATCTGATTTTACACAAACATCTACACAAGAACAAGAAAAAAATCTTCCCTCTGCATTATTAATTATGCCAATTATTATGCTTAATGTGCATATTGAGTACATATACACAGGAATGTGATCCTCTACATATGGCACATACCATATATATGGCATTTAGAAATTTCCCATTGTATATAAAAATATTTCTCTATTCTTCAAGCAGTAACATATATGGCTGTGGTCTGGAGAGTGCCACCAGTGGAAGGGTTAATGTAAGAGTAACAGGTTCCTGCTGTTCCTCTCTCTGGGGCTGCACGCAGTGTTTTTGGAACATCATTCAAAGGCTAACCCCATCCCCAACTCATTTTTTCAAACAAAGCCAGCAGTACTTGAACCTGTCTACTTCCATCCTTGATTAATGTCATTAACCGCTATTCTTGTTCTCTCCTCCTAGCTGCCAGATGGAACGCTGAAGATTATTCTGCATCACTTAATTGGAGTTTGTAATTAAAAAATGGCGAGTGTTATGGACTATGTTTTGCCCCTTTGATCCCTACACAGACAAACAAGCTTCTCTACTCAGTAATTCCTCCATGTCCTTTTTCAGAGACTGAGATCACACACCTCTGATGTCTACAGTATATATTACTTTTACAGCATTTCAAATAATTGTGGAGAGAAAAATTCTGGCCATAAAGTTTTTCCCCCCTCAAAAAAGTAATCCTACCTCTGGAAATCTAGCTTTCCATATGGCCTCTTGTGCATACGTCCCCCAAAAACACAGCAATATACTTTCTATACAGAAAACAAGCAATATATGCTGAAAGGTACATATGGCTCCTGGGAAGTCAGTTCCAGGACATCTTTTTATAGTTCAGATAAGGACAATTCTGTAGAATTGACTTTTTGTATCGTTTTGGAGGACAGCCAAACTGAGCAAAGGCAATTTTACCTCTGCTTTTCTTCCCAGCAGTAGTCAAAATGTATGTGCACACGCAGAGGAATGTATGGATGTGGACAGAAGTTTGCGTAGTGATTTTAAAGCAACTGTTCCTACATTTTTCAATGTAAGCACTAACACTGCAGGCAGAGTTAAGACAGGTATGATGTAATCTGTGTCTGCTTTAAGAAAGTGGGTGGTCCATACCTCTATTTTTTCTTCTGAATATGGCAATTCAAGACATGAAACATTTTTAAAAAGTCTTCTAATACACATAAAAATTTCCGTAAAAAACCCCAAGGCACAACTGAACCATCCTCATTCAGAAAGAGAGACAGAAACAGGGGAGACATTGTCATTGGCCTTCGGCCCTATGGTAGCAAAACTGTCGTGCTGGACTTAATGCTGAGGTGAGGTAGGAAATCAAGTATTTCTCACATTATTGCTGAAATAGTGTGACAATTCAAGCAAAAGAGAAAACCAGAACCAAAAGCCAAAAGTCACTGCAGGGAAAACTCCTTCCTGTAGTGAAATTGTCCAAGGTGACATTAAAAAATCTAACTTGGTGATGTTTCTGAGCCCGCATTATTGAAGCATTTGCAGACTATGGCAGCAGCCAAGAGTCCTGTCATCTAAGAAGAAAGAAAAATACATCACTGTGAGTCACTGTGGGCAGAGAAGAAAGGAAATTCTGTTAACACAACGGGTCACAGACATGTTTAGGTCTTTAAGCAGACAGGCAGCCTTACTGTGAAGAGTTAACACGTAATACTAATATCTACTCCAAACTTTTATACAGACTAGACAAAGATGGAGTCTGACTTATCTGCATATATGATTTTAGCTGATGTATTCTCATGAGGACTGTAGTCTTGACTCAGGGAAACATTTGAATATATGCTTTGTAAGTGCTTAAATTATGCATGTGTTTATCTGTGGCATTAAGTAGGTTGCTTTCTTAAAATAAATCTTGTTATGTACTAACTCTGTATTAGTTCAGCCAGCTTGTGAACTTTCACACTTACATGTAACTAAAGGAGAATTACATGTCAGTGCAAAAATGAAAAATGATGCTGGAGTAACTCATGGAGAAGATACAAGACAGTAATATAGCCAGAGTGCTTATCTGGGCCCGCATTCAAGGTCAGATCACAGCTGTTTGTGCCAGTTTGGGGACCTAGAGAGGAATCTGAGGTTTGGATTTATTCTCTTTAGAAAACGCTATTAAATGCAGTGTCTCACTTTGATTTGTTTAGCACAGGGCTGTTCTTTCTAACCCACACTGACTCATCCAACAGCAGATCCCAAGAAAGCACCAAAGGAGAAAGGACACTACTAGTGTCCCATCATTTGGTGTACATCGGGCAGATGATCTCGAACCTACATGTTTTATTCTCTGGACGAAAGAACAGAACATTGCTTTTATAAAAAACCCCCAAACTCCAGAAATTCAATTTCAATATATTTTGTGATGGTAAATTATGAGCTATTTAATTACCTTATGGAGAGAAACCTTTTCTCTTAAGGTTCTGCTGCAAAATCACTTTGAAATTACTAAATTTTGATACGATTCAGTTTAAAGTGCTTTAGAAATAGCACTTTGGGACAGTTTTTCTTTTGTTAAGAGTCCTATGATTTATAAACTGGATTTTTAACCATGCCGTATTTCTTATGGAAGCATCTCCACCCCTGCCAATTTGCCTAACAGTAATTTGTCTCTTCCATAGCTAGTCTTATTATTCATGAAGGAGAAGTGCTTCAGAGGAAAGCAAGGGCTGAACTGCTAAATGTCACAGGGAGCTGGAGGAACTACAGAGAAGCTGAACAAGGACGCACAACCCCAGAAGAAAAACCAGGTAGTCCCAAGAGCAATCCTGGACTCCCTTTAAGTCTTGTGGGCTAAGAAAATAACTGTGTATCTATCAACTCTATGTATCCATCAGCTCATGTACCTCTCATGTCAGCAAATACACAGATTTTTCCTTAAAAAACTTTGGTCCTGGAATTGTTTTGTTGTGCTGTACAAACCATGAAAAAGCAGTCCAACTGCTGAGGCTGGAGGTAGCAAATCTAAGCAGCAACATCCTACATCCTTCTGCAAGCCACAGCAAAGTATTACCCCAACATGGAATTATATACACATTTAGGGCCCAGAATGTAGTATGTTGTTCTCACAGCACAGGAAATAAAAAAATCTAAAAATGCTGAAATGATCATACTTATAGCGTAATCATATAGTTTTCAAGGAAATGTATTCAGCTTCTATCTATAATATTTAGTATTGTTCAAGTATAATGATTAGATACTTGAGATTCAAGTCTTTATGTGTAATTAGCTTAATCCATAAATTATAATCCATGAAGGTAATAAAAACAGTCATTTTGAAATCAACCAACAGAGCCCATAATTTACTGCAGTTACTGTGCTCAGTAACATTAGTGCACAAAAGTCAAAATGCTGGTTGTTAAGGAACACTGCTCATCTCTGCCCATAGTAAAACAAATTATTTGACAAAATAAGGTCACTTTTATGTTACACTCGTGATTTTTTTTCCAAGTTCTTCAGAAAAAATGGTAAAGGAGGAGAAAGAGAAACCAGAAAAGGAGAATGACTCCTGATTCCTCCCCTGGACAGTTTATGTATGTAGTCAAGATACTGTCTGGAAGTGGATTTCTTCTGAAATTACTATTATTTCAGCATTTTGTATTTTTCTGTGAACAGCTATGCCTGGTAATAAGACTCAGTACTAACCTATACTTAGCAAAAAGAGCCTTTTTTTGCAAGTAGTGTGTTTCGCTCCAATTTAGGTCAGAGCTATGACTGAGGTACTTACTTTTTTATTTAATTCAGTGTTTTTCCTTCTAATTGTCTGTCTGTTTTTTCTTTTCTAACTTTTAAGGTCTGTAAAACACAGTTTTAAATGGAAGAGGGCTTGAAACGTGTCTTTATTTCATGTGTCCATCAGCCATAGCTTAAGTGAGAATGCTGTGGGTTATTTTTTTATTTGTGGTGAATTTTTGTGAGAACACACTGTAGTGCTGGGCTCATTCTCTGCAAATGACAAGATTAAAACATCTTAATGAATAGCTTAGTCAAAACTCGTTTCCTAGGCCATAATCATGGCATATAAAGAAATCAAGTCTGTCTCCTTTTTCCTCTAGACATATCTGCAAAATCAGTGGATTTGTGGCACAACACCAGTATCTGGAAGTCATGAAAAACTGTGTCAGTGCTTATTAAATTGCAATCTATAATCAAATGTTTGATTATGATACCTTCTAAGATCTCCTTTAACATGTCATTACTATGTTCTATTTTTAGAATATACAGGTTAAAATTTTTAACTGTGCTGCTTGTTCAATTATTAACGTCGTTCATAATATTTGACAACTACAGATCAAGCATTCTTGACTTACATGTACATCTATATTTGAAATGGGCACATGCAAAAGGTAACGCTGTAGATTGAAATTCACACCATTAAGTACATACGATAAAATCCCCAGTCTCACTAAAAATCAGTGAGTTTTTCTTCCAACTCATGAAGACAGGATTTCACACCTAATACTTCAGTATAAGAATGCCTAATGCATTTCACAAATGGACATGCAGAAACATTTAATTAAGTACTCTGATGAATTAGGATTAAAGCACACGCACAATACTTCCCATGCTTACATTTCAAAGAACACCACGTGAACTAGGAGGCATTTAAAGTTGACATTTTCTACACCTCCAATGCCTTGGATCATCAGTTTCTAAATTGCTTCCAGTTACAGTCATACTTTTATTGTTATGCCCCAAACAAAAATAAAGCAGTCTGTTTTTGTCAGATTTGTGACCCCATTCGTAAGAGCTGTGATCCATTGCATTGTAACCACTGCCTGAGCTAGAAGCTGGAAGTCCAGCTGCCAGGCATGGCTTTTTGAAGCTCTAGAAATGGCAGAAGAAACACTCCCTTGAGATATATATGAGGTTCTGACTTTATGGGACTTTTCCAGATTCAAGAGATTATTTTTTTTCTCTCTCTCTTTTGCTCTTCAAGATGTTTTCTGAGCTGCTAACGAACATGTCTCCCCTGTCTGAGCAGAACATCTGGCACATTACCTTGGGGCACAAGTGACGGAGAATCAGACTGAAACAGATGTGGGCACTTATCTGGCAAAGCATTCCTCTTGTCGCCAGGGCTCCTCAGGCAGCACTGCAAAGACAACACAGCCCTTCTGAGAGACTCTGAACACTTACATGGAGCTAGAGGAGTTTGAAAAATTCAGGTACAAACAAATCTGAGGGGAAAAAAAGCCAATGACAGGTCACCGTGCTATTGCTACTGATTAAATTGCCCTGTCCTCACTACAGTAATATTTCATATCACTGCAAGAAATGTATTTACTTTGCTCATTATAATATGATGCGCACAAATATTTTATTTAAAATCCCTCAGTAAAGCCTCTGCATAATTAAAGTTCCTAATGCTTAAATACTCTTTCTGCATAATCATACAAAGCAACTCTAGAATTGTGTGGTCTACTTTGCTTTGAGAATTAGAAGAGAACACTCCACGGCAAAACATGATTTTTTACCAGACTGTGGTATAATGAGTTTCTGTGAGAAAGGCTTCCAATGTGTAAAATATTTTAAACAACAGTGCTTTTTATAGAATAACAATCGAACTTCCAGTTTTCTTACATTAATCAGGGTACCTTTTAAAGAATCATCATGTATATCGTACTTTTTACTATTTGTAGCTGTGTTATTAAACTGTGTTAGGTTTAGCCTAACTATTCTTTATATGAAAACCTAGTTCTCTAAAAAAATCAGTTTTTCTAAACCCTCCTAAATATCAAATTAGAAATAGGTCAAATTGTATTGCAGTAAGAGCTGATATAAGAGCCTTTAAGATAAATGCTGACCCCTCCACAGTGACTTCGATGCAGTGTTTGTTTTGCAAATCAAAAGAAAAAAAATTCTGGTCTGTGGCTTTCAGTTGCAACAGGTTCTTTCCCTCTTGGAAATCTGCCGGTCCTCGTTACCTCCTACTGTTAACAAGAATTT
>BJBW01005893.1:0-61211 GCA_004320125.1 Scolopax mira | reverse complement strand
GGCCCAGCAATAACATCTGCCAGCTCTCTCAGCACTCACGGGTGCATCGCATCAGGGCCCATGGACTTATGTATGTCCAGTTTAGCCAAGTGTTCCTGAACCTGATCCTCTTCTACTGGAGGAAAAACTTCTTCTCTCCATACCCTCGCCTTTGCCTCCCTGGCATTTTTGTCACTTTAGTAGAAAAGATCTTTAATTTCTTAAGTAAATTAGAGATCTGATTTTTTTTCCAGCAATCATTTGTATTCTCCAAGGATGTGGGAATTCCTGCAGAGGAATAAACTACCAAATCAAGTGAAATTCAGCTTTGGGAGGTGGAGTTGCTGCTGGAAGAGCAGTACTACAAGCCCAGCCCTGTGCTGTTAAAGAAAACTAGTTTTATCATTGGACATAGTAAGGTTCTCTGAGGTTGTACCCACCACTGTGGTATCTCTCATGTCTGTTTTTTCCCCATAGTGATTATTTCCATACACCTGTATTTGACACATAAAATAAATCATAGGCCAGTGATACCTTCTGTAGCTTCTGCTGTGCAAGACAGGTGAAATTGAACAGCAGAGGAGATTGCTCTGAAAATAGAGCACACAGCAGTTTACTTCCTAGATGAAGATATTGTCTAAACACCACTACAATACTCTCTGCATTCACTCAAACTCTAGGTTGAGTGACTCCAGGTCACTCCAGCAACCATGAAAAACCTTAAAAATCTGTTCTGAGACTGTGTCTTTTCCTGTTGGGCATGAAGGAGCTTCATCGCTGATGATCGATCAGTAAGACTGAGTTGAGGATGCCCAGCAGGGTTAGTCATGTCTCAGCAGGCTCTGAAGTGCATGGACCTCTTACAAACATTGGGAAAATGCACTTATTTCCCCTTCATTTCCTGTCATCACAGCACTTTTATTTAAGAAAAAGGGGCAATACCCCACAGAAGGCCTTTTTGTGGCTAGAGCACTGCACTGACAACCTAGGCCCTTGTCTGAATGTACTGTAGGTCTTATGAGATATTCATTAAATCCCTTACTCTTTGGTATTTCCTCTTGTTTTTCTCCCTGTTGTAACACTCTGAATTGGATGTTTGGAGTTTATAAAAAGATTGTGGATTTAACACTGATAAGAAGTTGTGCATTAGTTTAGAGATGCCCCCTAAACATGTAAAAAGGGTTGTGACAGAACATGCAGGCTTGGCCTTGCTGAAAAAATGAACAGCTTTTGGCAATAGCAAAGAAAAATCTAATGAATATGCAGTAACAGCCAAATGCCTGCACAGTTACCTTTGGGGGAATGATTAATAAGGGACAGAAAGCTAGTTTACAAGTATGCATTGGCTGTAGGCTACTGGTCTGAAATACTCACATTTCAGACAGACATCTGCTATGGTTGAGATGTTCAAAAGGTGGCTGCATTTCAAATGAAGATATTTGTAGCAATAACTCCAGTTCTGGCACAGTTAACTCACCCTCCTACTTTTGGATGCTAATTAGTGTAAGACAAATAATGCCTGAAAAATAACATCTGTTTAACGACAAATAAAATGCAGATCAATATATGGGTACTTCAGTAGGATGTCTTCCTCCTGAAGATGGATGCCTGCCTTCCCCAACAATCTGATGCATGAAAGCAAGCATTGCTGGAACATAATTTTAACTGAACACAAACAAGGCTGGGAAGATTTGTATGTCTCCATCTAGCACATGGTGCTCATGTTGTGTGCATCATTCCCATGAGACTCAGAAGTGTGCCTTCCTCACTGTTGCCCAGATGTTTCTTTGAATCCTGGGGGGCAAAAGATATTTTAGGATGGATGTGGCAGTTCAGCAGCACAACACCACAATAATGGCTGATACACACATACATGAATATACAGGTATATATAGTAGAATATAGTAGAATCTTAAAGATTGCCTTGTTCCAACCCCCCTACTACGGGCAGGGACACCTCCCACTAGACCAGGTTGGTCAAATATCCATCCAACCTGGCTTTGAACCCTTCCAGGGATGGGGCATCCATAACTTCTCTGGGCAACCTATTCCAGTGTCTTACCACCCCCACAATAAAGAATTTCTTTCTAATATCTAATCTGAATCTCCCCTCTTTCAGTTTAAAACCAGGACCCATCAACCTATCACAACATTTCCTGATAAAGAGTCCCTCCTCATCTTTCCTCTGGGCCCCCTTTAGATACTGGAAGCTGCTATAAATTCTCCCCAGAGCCTTCTCTTCTCCAGGCTGAACAACCCCAGCTTTCTGTTTGTCCTCATAGGAGAGGTGCTCCAGCCTTCTGATCATCTTCACGTCCCTCCTCTGGATTCCCTCCAACAGATTCATGTCCTTCTTACGTTGGGGCCACAGAGCTGGACGCAGTACTCCAGGTGGAGTCTCACCAGAGCAAAGTAGAGGGGCAGAATGACCTCCCTCAACCTGCTGGCCATGCTTCTTTTGAAAGTCTTTTCATCCTTTAATGCAAGTTGGGTTTTTTTGTCCTGAGTGGTCAGGGATGTCTTTTCTGTGTGATCCTGAAATTTCCACAGGAGTAGAAATGGATTTATACGGTGCCCTAATTTAACATTTAAGTAAAAGTTGAATTTCTTAGTAGGTCTAAGATTCATCCTTAACTCCTTTGAAAACTGTGGATAGGGAGGCTGAGCAGTGCTCAGTGGAAGGTCCTGTGGAGTAGCTGCTTTATTTTTCTGTCACTTCTCTACTCTGTATTATTGATAATAAATATTCACTGTGCAACTAGATGGAAAAGAGTAACTTATTAAAAAATAAATTAAGCGGTTGCAAGTGTGTTCTGAAATTATGTGTATTACAGGACAAACAATTAATTATTCCTAAGTACGGATTCACTCTCAGCTGAGTGAATTTATAATATCAAAGCTGAAAGATAGCTCAAGCTCATGGTTGAGCTATTGTGATCTATGTCCAAGAAAGGTGTGAACAACGATCTGTTTAGGGATGTGGAAATTAAATTAAAAAAAAAAAAAACCAAACAAAAAAACACAAATAAAATATTATAATCAGTTTTTGAAAGGAATTAAATGTCATTAAGAGTTCTGTTAATTCAAGTAATTTTATTATTCATTAATATACAATAATAGAAAGGCAAATTTATGGGCTGGAGAATATATTGTAGAAATGGGAATGAATCAGGTGATGTGATTGACTGCTCTCTCCCTTTCTGCTTGAAATTTTGTAAGACAGCTTAATGTGCTGGTCCTGCACATTATCTCTGCAGGTATTATTTTAAGGATACTTTTCTTACAATACTCAAATGACACAATTTTCTGCAGTTCTCTCCCTCTTTAAACCTTCTGTGTCAGTAGCTGGAAAGAGAAAACTTCTGTTAGTTCTTGGTAATCACCCCTAAGGCTGATAGTAAAAAAAACCAACTGGATTAATAATGTACTGACTACTTGATAATTCACTGTGGATAATTAAGATGTTAATTTAAATTTTGCTCCTCCAGTTTTAAAGGAAATAGAAGCAGACAACAGTAACCCATCACCCATTGATAAGCACACCAAAATGAAACCAGGTGATGACTTCTTACACAATTCTACTATTTCTGAGGTCTCAAATGCTAGATGTGACAGTCACAATACTAATTAATACTAATAGGACCTTCTTCTATGTGTTGGATGGAATAAGCAGCTTCCATGTGATGGATGGACAGACAATTTCAGTCTAGTTTCTGTTGTATATTCTTGGCAGAAGCACCGTGTTTTTTCTCAGTTCCAGTTGAGGAACTGGATGTTATTAAACCAATGATGGCTGAGTTGAGAGAGTTATGCTAACATGATTTTTATGCTCGTCACAAGTCCAAACTATGTTGGTAGGAAAAGAGCCTTTTATTGATTCTCTTGCATTTTTCTCCATCAGAAAAGGCAGTTTAGGTTCCAAAAGGTTAAAACACGATTATCAGAAGTCGATTAAGTTATAGCATCTTCTTTTGGTTTGGAGAATTATTTTGGATATGCACATTTAATGCCTGGGCCTTACTTAAAATTTGCACTATATACCTCAACTTAAGGAGCAGAGGTGTACCTGACAATTTCGTATGTGGGGAAAACCTGTGTTGGTACAGAGATACTGCACTGAAGAAAATACAAGGTATTAACAGAAGCCAAAGGGTGGTTGTCTCGCTGTAGAATGAGATATATCCGACATAGACATATGTAACATGGGCCGGAATGTAATCCAGTGATGTGTTCTTAATTAAAATCTATTCCCAAATGAAATCTGTAATAGTACTCATGTTAATTGCTTGTGTTCTGTGCTCTTCAAACGTCAGGGACACGGCTTTCATCATGTGGCCTTTTCCATCTGACCTCCATGCGAATAATTACAAACTGTAACAAACTAAAGCAATAAATTCTGTCCCACAGCTGCTGTTTCTCAGGCTAAAAATCTGCAGCACTCAATTGTACCAAAACATTTATCTCAGAAATTATTACTTGTGCATTGTTGGATAAACACAAGGTAGATTTCATAATGGGGTGTAATTATCTCCTTCATGACTGAAACAATGTTTGTACTCTTAACTCTAAGTTCACAACAGGAAGTTCATATTTGGTCATAGGCTTGGATATTGTTAAAAATACTAGTGTATAAACTCCTGTCTTCAGAGCCATATTGGCAGTGTATAATAATGAAGTGTACTTCATTACAGGCAGAGACTAAACCTTGTCTTGGATTTCTAATGCATAGAATAGTGGTTGCTATAGAAAAACATGAGCAAAAACCATTTCACTTACACTAAAGTTCAGTTATCAGAAATGAGACTTGTAATATGGCTATTTCACACTGGTAGCATTTAGGGACAGTAGAATTTAAAAGACTTTTATTATGACTATGTGAGTGTTTTTGGGTGGGCTTTTTTATGATCCACGCTCAGAGGATTTATAATCCACATAAGCAGGGTAGCCCAAAGTTGGTAGAAAAATCTTACTGTTTGCATTTTACCAAGTAATGGAAATAAAACTCCAGTTAAGAAATTTACCCAAGTCTATAAAAGACATCTATAACATGGCTTACAGCTGAATGTGGTTATCTGACATGCCAGTTAGGTAACCGATACAGGTAGAAGTGGAGATTATCTAACTTAAATAAAAAGGATGTGAAGATTTAAAGCTAAAGTGATACAGCAGTAGCTGCCTTCTCACGCAGTAAATCAAAACAGCAGCAGTTAGATGCGATTATCTTCTCAGGATAGCCATGACTGTGATGAGATAAAGGCAATGCCAGTGCCAGCTGAAGGTGATGTCTGGGACTGTGAATGGCTTTGTCTCTGAACTGGTAGATGCCTCTCACAAGGCAAGGCCTTGAGGAAACTGCTTACTAAGCCAAGGAGAAGGGGAGAACTGCATTTAAATTCATTAGTGCTCTATTGCCACAGTTTCAGCTGCTTCAGTTTTCTCACTGTCTACTGTTAATTTTTAGTACTTCGAATGGTAGGCAATTTTTAACTCTCATGTGATTGTACAGAAAAGACCAGGAGTCAGACTACCACCTCCTTTTAAACTAATGCAACTAATTTTTATTTTGTTTTGCCTTCTCCCATAAGGCTTTCTTTGCCATACTTGTCTTGATTACTGCTCCCACTGTCAATGTCCTTACCTTTACTGTAGGTGCTGTCACCTGGGGAGGTGGAATTGCATGGCTGGCAAATAAGCCAGGTGCTGAGGTCCCTCTTTTATCTGGTTTAGTTGCTGAGGGAACAGAAAACAACTGAGAGGAATATGTATCAAAAACGTAATAGTGAAACATGGGAAAGTAATTACTTTGCATTAATGTGCATTTGTATTTTATTATCTGTTCTCTCGGCAGACAGGCACTGCCTTCTGCAAGTTCTGTTTCAGCCAAAGGGAAGGAAAATAAACCTGCATTAAACTTCTGCAAAACTACAAAGAGACTAAAGCAAGATTTTTAGTGACACCTCCAGATTAATTTTATTTTCCAATTGCATCTGGAGGAAAGTGTCTTACACAAGCTAAAAAATGTTCAGTTTTTAAAATAATCAATTTATAAATCTACCTTAGATTTTTTCTCAATAAATAATTATTTTTTCTAAAGTTGGTATATAACCTAGGTTTTGTTATTTTCAGTCTTGGATCACTCTGCCATCACAGTCAACAAGGTTTGCTTGACAAGACTTTGTCATCACTTCAGAAATAAGCCATGCACTCTGATCCTTTCCTGCTGAAAGGGCAATTTCTGTCCTGTTTAGCAGCTGGTAGTGCTCTCTGCCTACTAGAAAATTCTTTCCACCACCCCCATTGGGATAGAGACCAACAAACTTCAGTCACTTTGCAGTTATCTTTATAATCTATCTATGCAATGTCTTGTTCTTGTGGGCCAGATAAGCACCACCGCATCGGATACACTTGGTATCTCCAGCCCAAAGAACCTAAGGCATTTCTTCATTCTCTCACTTTAAAAAAAAACCAAACAGCTATTGCTTGTGCTCTTAGTACAACCACATGTGTATAAAAGCAGATTTAAATACAAAGAACAGCAAATAACAAAACAGTTTAGTGTAAGGTGAATTAGCTTTTTCTGTTTTCCTGCAAATGCAAAGAGTGGAAGGGTGTCGAGAGGGTGTCCAAGATGGTAGATGGATGGAAACTAGGTGGGAGAGAGTGAGAAATCTAAACTGGTCAATTGTTGTGATATTCCCTAGTTCTTTCCCTAGTTCCATGATGACTTGTGCTTTCCTGAAAACCTCAGGTCCTGGAATAAGAGGAAAATACATGTAAACCTTACAGTTTGTCAGGGGGAAAAAAGTTCCTGGCTCCCATGGACACAGATTGTATACAGGCCATAGTTTATGATTTTAACTCCAAAAGTGAAAAACCTGGAAACAAACAGAAAAAATGTAGGTACTTATTTTTAGCTAGGTTTGTGATACTTGGATTTGGTAGCACCATTCTTGTGTCAGGATATGCTATGACAGAGACAAGGCCTTTGTGCTGTAGGGAGCAGGACAGATCATCACCATGATCACTTTACATTGAGCTTGAGTTAAACTCCGCCTCCATTTTGGATGTCTTTCCTATTCTCACTGCCTTCAGTAGCAGTTAGAACATGCTACCATAAGCAGATCGTGCTGATAAGTTCTAAGAATTACTTCATCTGTGATAAGAAATTAGTGCAATAGTTCCTTCAAATAATTCTTGGTAAAGTGCATAAGCATGGTGGCTTTGAGCATCAGGAAACTAATGCAGAAAGAGTTCAGCATGTCAAGAAGCTATAAAGTTAGTCTAATATTCATGCAAACCAGCAGAGAAAACTTTTAAGGGGGGGGGGAAATATAACATAGAATTATATAAAATGTAAACATACTTCACAGTACGTTGCTCAAGATGACTCACTAAAAACCCTTGGGGAGAGGGGGAAAGTGGAATCCCCTGCTCAGTTTACGGTGCATAAATAGTCTGACTGATTTTTATTATTTTTTTTCCCTTTCTTTCTCCTCTCATGCTGGATTTGTTTGTGTTCATATTCATGAACCACACGTTTCCTTATTTAGGCTTCTTTTCTTCGTTAGTTTGCTATCTGTTCTTAAAGCTGTCTAGAGTCTGGAGCCTAAGATGTTTGTAGCTGAGATAAGTCTGTTCAAATGTTTTTAAAAAACTGGCTTCCCCCCAAAAAAAAAGAAGCAAAAAAGCAAAATGAAAGAAAGCTATTTAGAATGAGTAAGATCCAGGGTAGGATATCTTGAAGATGTGTGCTTCAAAGGCAGTACTACTGTACTGATGAGATGGCTGAGCAACAGCATATAAACCAGATCCCTAATGCCATCTTAATATTGCTTAGAGGCATCTGGTTGAAGTAAACCTAGGGAATGAACAAATTGCTTTCCGAGAGGTCAGAATGACTTCCATCAGCCTAACGTTGTTTAGTAGTGTAGCCCATTACTTCTCATTTCTGTGGCTGCAAAAGCTTCAGGCTAGATGCAGCAGGCTGGGAAGGGAGTAACCTACGTTTCAATGAGTATCTCAAAGACATAGTTTACTAGCAAAAGCAGGGAAGGGAATCTTTTCTTTCTCTTTTCCCCTGTTAGTGCCATAGTTTCAGGCTTTGTAGAAATGTCTTTTGGTTGGATTTTTTTTTTTCAAGCAAAGGGCTTTCCCAACAGGACTAATCCACTGTACCTCAGCAGAAGTGGGTGAAATTCTGAACTCCTGGACCCCATTCCTCTTCCAGGGGAACAAGATTAACTCAAATTCTGAGGTGGCCCATGCTGGGCAGGTACCAGGAGACATGAGAGCTGAATCCACTCTCTGCCTTTGTAAATCAGCTGAAAGGTGGTATATTTTATTCCCGTTTCAATTCTAATTAGGCAGTCTCGTCCTCTCTAAACTCTAAACTAAGTCAGCAAGAAACTTTGCTGACTTAGAAACTTAGAAGCTGAGATCAGGACATGAGCAAAATTTACACCCTGTTCATTGTTAAATTGTCTTTCAGAGGAGACATCTGAGAACAGGAAGAGGTTGATGTCAAACACCATCAGGCATTTGCAGATGTAGATGTGGCTCAGCCTGAACAATTTCTCTGAACAAAGCCCAAACTGAAACTTAAAAATGAGATGTGGTAAGCCCTAGACTATTGCAGAACATGACCAGAGGCTTCCTCCATGTGTGTTTCACATCCTCCCAGCCTATAAACTTCTGATGAAATACAACTGAGGCACTTTTGCTCTTAAAATTATATTAAAAGAAGGATACAAGGGAATTTTGAAAAGAAACTTGCTTGTAAATTACTGCCCTAGGAAATGTAGTTCTCCCACTCAGAAATTAAAAGCCATATCTGCTGCTTCTTGGGTGTATTTCCCTGATACCAATATTTGGATACACTTGTATCCTGTGAAAGAATTTGTCCTAAATACAGGATTCATCAAATGAAGGTGAGCATGATTCCACAGTTGATAAAGGGAAATTGTTTCCAGAATCATTATTATTGTTTTAAACTTAATTATAGTTTCAATGTAAAATATAGAAAATGTTCTAGCACTGTAAGCAAGTAATCTTTGCCCAGGTTCAGTAAAAACAAAAAAAAAATAAGCTGTTCTCATTTTTTTTTTTAATACAGACACAGGTGCTTTCTCTGAACTCTGGCTGTTGGCAGGTGAGGGATGGGTGGTGCTGGCCTGGAACTCCATCTGCACCCTCGGCATCAGCGGGTGCAGAGTGAGCATTTTGGTGTTCACAGGTTAGCTGTGAAAACTAAGGTCTGGATTAGCATGAGATTCAAGCAGAAGTCACTGGGCAAACCTAAGTGTAGTGTTCTGGCTCCAAAACTGCTGCTCATATCAAGCACAATGGCTCGTGTGTGTGCATGTTAAAAACAGACAACTGCATAAATATCCTTCACACCTCAAATGCCTCTCTTACCTCAGAGGTCTTATGGTGACACCAGGAAAATCTTCTTTGAACATCTGACGGGAAGACTATTGCTTTAGCAAACTCAGGTTTATTAGTTTACATATACAAATAAACTGTTTTATATTGCCATCGTTACATTTGTTCTTTCTTTAGTCTTACACATCTGTTATTCTCTGTGGAAACAAGGGAGGCTATTTAGGGAATTAGTGTTAAGAAAAATAAATAATAAATAGAAAAATAAGTGAGAAATTAAAAAACGAGGAAGAACATGGATAGAAATGAAGAAATTGTGTTAGATCTTCTTTTTGCCACAGGGATTTCAGATTTCTCCATAAATCTTGGAGCTTTAAAGAATGCTATGGCTATAAACAGTAGACACAATGTTCATTTACTAGTTTCCCTCCTAAAGCAAGAAACTAATCACAAACCCCTCATTTGATACGATGCTAGATATGGAAGGTGTCTGAGACTCACTCGCAAGTTCTTTGGGATCATAGTTATCTAAATTAAGGAGCTGGCAAAATTCTCCATGCTGCAGGACTACTACCCTGGTAGTCAAGAGCTAAGTATGTTCAGGAGACTTCATAGAGCTATTTTTCTATAGTTGGCTTGACCTCTCCTCTGCTCCCATCTTCCATCTCTGCAGAGCAGACTAAGTAGCAAGCCTTCTGGTTTGTGCTCCTGGAGGCCAGCTGAGCTGCCTTTCTGCCAGCTGTAGCCAGTGGGACTGGTGCTGACCATCCACAGATAACCTAGAGTCCCTCTTGCAGCTAGTAATTACAGAATCACAGAATCACATGGGGTTGAAAAGGACCTCTGGAGATCATCTAGTCCAACCCCCCTGCCAGAGCAGGTCTACCTAGAGCAGGTTGCACAGGAACTTCTCCAGGCACATTTTGAATGTCTCCAGAGAAGAAGACCCCACCATGCCCCTGGGCAGCTGCTGCCAGTGCTCTGCCACCCTCAAAGTAAAGAAGTTCCTCCTCGTGTTTAGGTGGAACTTCTTTTTAATCAAGTTTGTGGCCATTTCCTCTTGTCTTGTCCCTGGACACCACTGAGAAAAGACTGTCCTCATCCTCTTGACTCTCACCCCCTAAGTATTTATAAGCATTGATTAAATTAGTCTAGATGTGTTTGCTGGTTTTCCAGTGGACAAAGGGACTGAGTTATTTCTGTTTAAGTTTACAGTGTCTCTATGATGGTAAAAATAGAAACCTGGTTTTGTGTCAACTGAGGACAGTGGCTTTGTGCCTGAGTTCATGACATTATCAAGACTAGGGTGACTGAGATTAAAAATAGGGGTCAAGCCAAATACTCTGTCAACTTTTTAAGATCTTGTAACTATGGCTATTAAATGCTCATTAATACATAACTATGCTGCATTAAGATGCATATGCATACATAACTAAGTATGCATTAAGATACTGTAGCTACTTAATTGTTCTTAATACCAGCTGGCAAAATCAAAGAGTCTTTAACAGGGCTCCTGGGTGGACCCTTAGTTGTCACAAATGGTAATGTCATAAGGTTATTTTAACCAGAAAGGCTGTAATTGTGGCTGTTCACTGTACTGTGCTGATTCTTGTGCTTGATTCCCTCTGAGGAGAGAAGTCGTTGAGCAGCTTCTGTGCCCAGGGAGAGATAGCTGAAGTGTGAGGGTAAATTCCTGCCTCTCCTTGTTTGCTTGTTTCCCTCCTTGTGTGGTCACTAGTTGTTAAATAAGGGAAGCTTCAGATGTCACGTCCCATTACAAGTGCTGCAGTTGAAAATATTGCGATGGGAAAACTTCAGAAGATGAGAGGTTAGTACTAGGGGTAAGCAAGAAAGATGATTATGGTTGAACTAGGCACATTTGAAAGGGCAATGAATAGTATTAAGCCTAGAGGGTAAAAGAGAGCTGCTCCTAAGGGAAGTCAGCGGAGGGAGCAGAGATACAGGACTGAAAGTGGAGGCTAACAGAGCACAAAGCAACTGTATAATATAGCTAGAGTTAATCAGACCAGACTGAGTTTAATTGGACTACCTAACTACTCAATTTTCCTTGGCGTTCATTTGAACATAAGACATAGCACTGGAAATCAATCGTTAAAATTACAAGAACAGTTGGTAGGTTGTCAAAAAAAAAAAGCCTGATGACCTTGATAAAAAAATTATCTGAGATGGTAGGTTAAAATGGATAAAAATCTTAGGGCAGTTTGTTAGAATTCAAAGGAAAACATGCTCAGTACAAATGGTGACGTATATGGGGAGAAAAGTAAGTGCTCTGCTAGAGGGGGCGAGGAGTTTCCTTTCAGAAATGATGGGTCACAGTGGTGGTGTCAGTTCCAAGTAACTGATAGGGTCAACTTCTGAATTGTGCTGCAGAAGGCAAAACCAAATTACTTTGACTGATTGAAGCAAATATAACAAATATTGTCAAGTGTCAGACTAGGCAGCTGTTTAAACTGTGTTGACCTTCATACATCATTTCTTCAGACACCATCCCTTCAGATGACTGTGTTTGATACTACAGGTAGCTCTGAGGAGTCTTTGTCCTTCCTAAATCTGAAAGGACTACATGTCTAGCATCTGTATTGCCCTAATTTGTGCAAGACCAACCTCATTAATCACAGGACTGCCAAAATCAGGGTCACAAGCAGGGCACCTGGGTGATTGATCCAATATAAGCAGGGACTAACACAATTTCCACCCCAGAGAGCTCAAGGACTATAGATGAGTGAAGTATTGTACAAGAAGAGGCAGGGCCTGCAGACTGAAGTAGCAGCACATTCCATTTTTGTTCTGTGTACTCTTCAGGCAGGGAGTAGAGCTAAACTATACCCCACTTAACTCATCTGGAAGATTTTGAATGCAGGTAGGAAGGAAGGTAAGAGGACTAGTTTTAGAAGGCAGCCATGAGAGAAAAGGCTATGAAACTGGAAACTGTGTGTGTGTGTTGGGAAGATGGGTGGGTTTTCCAAGTTTGGTTGCTTTGTCTTTCTTTTTTCCTGGAGTTTTTTTATTCTTTTTTTGGATCTGCCATACCAGATCACTCGTTTGAAGCATAAGTTGGAATCGGTTCACCAAATAGACTTATCAAATGACTTCACAATTATTCCTACCCAGGATTGCTCAATGATGCTTGTTACTTAATATTTGTAACTATAGTCTAAGAGGCTGAATGTGGGAGTTCTGACTAAGACACAGGGTTTTTTGACTCAGGCTTTTCTTGTAGTGAGTAATTTAAAACCTGCTCTTGTGTGTCTCTCTCTTTTCTGGATTTGTGTTTAAAGTTCCAGTAAATAACATTTTAAATCACATGGACATCTACTAGAAAAACACACTTGTTTATACACAGAGCTAGATTGTGCGTGTGTCTCTGTTAAGATTTACTACAAGGCTCTTTCTCTGCTCTCTCTTGAGAAGAGTGGGAGAAAGAGAAACTCATCAGGGAAACTGATTTCAGACTTCGAATAACACATGCTCTAAAGATCACAGTTAAAAAGCAAAAGAACACTGTTAATTTTCTTTTCAGACGCAAAACATATTAGAACATTTCTTTCCAGAAATATGGAATTGGCTTAATTGACTGATGCTGAATTCATTGGGAGGGAGGGAAATGAGCTAAGACTGTGTTTTACTTGAAAGAAAGGTACTTGTCTGGCTTTGCATACTTTATAGATGTTGATAAACTGATGCATTTAAAAGGTTTGATTCCTTTTTTTCCTCTCCTCCATTATGCAGCACTTGCATTCCCTCAGCCAATAGACTTTTTGAAGGAAGGTTTGTTAGTTGATGAAACCTGTTCACAGGGCCCTGTGTTGTCATGGTAAATTGTTGTTTCTCCCTTTAGCGGGTAAACACAGTGTGACTGTAAGGCAAAGAAATACATAAGTGCTGGTTAGATTTGCAGACAGGTCAGATAAGTATTGTTTGCTAATACTTAGTTTAGCGTTGCTGTTTACCTGTTCTCTGACATAGTGTGCAAAAGGCAGGATTTTCTGCTGAAAACAAAAGTTAAGACCTATTTGTGTCCCATCTGTTATAGCACAGTTTACTCATCGGTTCAGCCCCTGAGGAATTTTCACTTTGAATCGCTCATTGAAGAGTGGACTCGCTCCTGTAGTAATGACCAAAGCATTTTCATGCACTGTCACAACAGTGGCTCCCATTGGGTGGCAGGGCTTACACTCGCTGTGAGCCACATCAGGTCAGAGAGCAGGTGTGCAACACTACTGTTGGAGAGAAGAGGGAAATGCCAACACTGGTCATGGTCCACCTGCACTGACTGGATTATCCAAGGTTTGCAGCAGATCAGGTTTCCAAGGACACTCTCAGTCCCTCCTTCATGCTGTTCATACAATTTTTAGGGAGCAAGGGAAGCTGAAATGAGGGGAGAGCACTTCTCTGAAAAACCCACTGGATGCTGACATTAGTATTGGGAGTATTACTGTGTAGCACCTCCATTTTTTAAAAAAACAATAAATCTATCCCTTATCTGCTATTCTATATAAATTTCCTCCTCTTAGGAACAGGAGGAAAGACACTGTCTATTGCACTGCTTGGTTCAGATTAGTTATGCTAATAAACTCAACAATTTGATGTTCAGTCAAGGAAGATGGAAATATGAACTAAGTAGAATGAAACTCTAATATGCAGGGAGCTGGACTAGAGCTGCTGGTCCATGTGGTCAACAGTCCAAGAACATGGCACTGGAGTGATAGCCTACTGGTGATTGTAGGCCAAAGCCATGTTGTGGAAACATTTTTGTGATGGCAGTCACAAATAAAGTCAACAGGGCTGCATTTGAAAGGATGATGCTCTCTGTGCAAACGAGGGTTTCACAGTGAGATTCTTTTGCCAAGTAACCAAAATGTCATTAAGCACAACTTTCATTTAAATAAATAATATATTAGAGGTGAGTGATCCTTCATACAAAAATATGAAGGAACTATGCTGAATCACTGATGTCTAGGCAAGTGTCTTACTTGGCAGACAGAGGAAATAGACTCCTACAATACTCCATTTTCTTTGTTTAGATCTTTTTGCAGACAACCCTGGATTTAAGCTGATGTAACCTGAGGGGATGCTTTTTGGCCCTGATTTATTTTCATATGTAGAATAAAAATCTTTATGAAATACAGCTTAAAGTAGCCTGTGTACTGGGTTGACCAGTAAACCATATGGGTCTTTTAGCCACCTCCTTTCAACATATGATCTTTAGTTTCATGGCTTCTGTTTGAAAATGTGATTTGACCTGACCGATTTATGTGACAACAATAAGGCAAATCATTAAAATAGCTTTAAAAAAATGGCTTTACACACTACTCTGATTGTACACAATGCTTACTAAAATACTCTTATACTACAGTGTATATATAAGGTAAAGCCCTGACTTGCAAATTAAGCAGTGATTACATGGCTGCTTAAGTTTACTCTCTGTGATTCATAACGATGAATTTAGTAATCAACTGGATGATAACTAATTGAGATAAGCTCTTCTGCTGTAGATCATTCTGTAAATTAAAGTTTCATTAGGATTGCAAACCTTCAGATAAGATGCTGTCTGTAAAGTGATGGAAGCAAAGATGTGACAACTGCATGTGCTAAATCATAACCAGAATTCAAGGCTACCTCAGCTGCTTAGAGATGAAGGTTGGATATTTGCCTTCACTGTGTTTGACTCTGCCTTTGAGTGAAATAGTAGAAGTAGTACTGTTCAGTGCTGTGCAGAACACAACACTATGGGGACACAGAACATAAACTCACTTTAAGTAAGTAGGATCACCTGACATCCAAATAGCTCATGCCCTCAAAAAGCATTTACTTATCTTTTTTTTTTTTTTTTTTTTTGAGGTATCATTTTGGACTGTACAAACTTTTACACTTACTTACTTGTACTTCCATTTACTTTGGGACAACTTGGCCCTTGTGGCCAAGAAGGCCAATGGCATCCTGGGGTGCATCAAGAAGAACGTGGCCAGCAGGTCGAGGGAGGTCGTCCTGCCCCCCTGCTCTGCCCTGGAGTACTCTGACCCCATCTGGAGTGCTGTGTCCAGTTCTGGGCTCCCCAGTTCAGGAAGGACAGGGAACTGCTGGAGAGGTTACAGCAAAGGGCCACAAAGATGATAAGGGCCTGGATCATCACTCCTACGAGGAGAAGCTGAGGGACTTGGGTCTTTTTAGTCGTCAGAAGAGAAGACTGAGGGGGTATCTGATCAATGCTTACAAATGCTTAAAGGGAGGATGTCAGGAGGACGGGGCTCGTCTTTTCTCAGTGGTGCCCAGGGACAGGACAAGAGGAAATGAGTACAAACTTGGGTAAAAGAAGTTCCACCTAAACATGAGGAGGAACTTCTTTACTGTGAGAGTGGTAGAGCACCAAAACAAGCTGCCCAGAGAGATAGTGGGGTCTTCTCCTCTGGAGACATTCAAAACCTGCCTGCACAATGTGCTCTAGGTAGACCCACTCTGGCATGGGGGGGGGCGGGGGGGGTGTTGAATAGATGATCTCCAGAGGTCCCTTACAACTCCATATGATTCTATGAATCTATGACTAAGAATCACTTTTAAAGGTTTAATGGACTATAGTTTTTGATTATTGGGTATAAACTGTGAGTAAAGTGTGTATGTCCCCAGATTACAATGTGAATGCTTTCAACATATTGGCTGGTTTGGATTTTTATTGGCTGTTGGGTTTGTGGTTTGGCTTGGTGGGTTTTTTTCTTTTGTGGTGGCAAGCAGGCTTTTTGGCACCACCAACAGGTTCAGGAGTTCTCACAGGCAGGCGTAAAATCCAGGATTTAGTTTACCAAGGGTTATTGTGTATCACCTTTCTACAGCTTTTCCTTGTTTTACCTTAACATGACATGGTGGGAAGGACATGAATTACCTTAACAGACACATGGTGAAAGATGCAGGACACTGGTGGCTCACATGGGCAGATTTAGAAGGTAGGTGAGAGGGTTCAGATAATTCTCTCCATGTATAAGTATCTACTGCTGTGTTCTGTGACTTGGAAAGCTGGCTTGCAGCTTTAAGTTCTGAAACATGAAACCTTCTACAGATTGACATAGCAAATGTATTTTACTCCTATTAGCTTTCCTCTAGAAACATGTATGCAATGAACTCTTTTCAAGTGTATTCAAAATCTGAACAAACGTTTGCTTGTTTCTATTAGTGAACCACCTTGTTTGCTGAAAGCAAAATAGAAATCCATTTGCCATATAAATAAGAGAAAACATCACAAGCTTTCCACTTTGCCAACATGAAAGAGGACACTTTTTCCCAATGTTTTGCATATGGACATTAGCCAAGGGGGAAATACAGCAAAAAGACAAACCAGTTTTAAAATGGTCTAGAAAACTGAAAAGAAGAGATTAGTATTAATGGATCTCCTTGGTTTGGTTTTTTTTTTTGTTGGTTTTTTTTACAGTCAATTACTTGTCTTATTTATACAAACCACTCTAATAGAAATATTAGTATACTAGCAGAGAGCATTGGATTTGAGATGTACCACAGGAGTAATAGAAAATGCATCCTTAAGGTATAATGCAAATTTTCCTGGGCTGGTGGAAGGCACCAGGTCTGACCTTTGGTTATGAGAAGTGCATGTTTCTAGGTGTAGCCGTTTTTTGGTGGGTTTTTTTGTTGGTTTTTTTTTTTTTTTCCTTGACTTCTTATATGGAACAGCAAATAAGGAAACTGTGCCCTTGGTGGGGTGGTGGTGGAATATAGTCTTTAATGTTTAGGGAGAAAGTGAGTAAGGTGTTATAATGCCTTCACATTTGGACCCTGTGCAGGGAACTTAGTGCTTATGGAACAGTTTGTACTTGTTAGAAATTCTGCTTATAAATGGTCCACTGTGCAGTAATGGACATAACTTCAGAAAAGTCTGAAGCTTGCAAGTAAAAATTTCTTGGGCAATTGTTGCATGCTGTATGCTTACCTATGGAAAACCTTTGGCTAAGGAGTTGTCTTCCCTCTTGAAGAGCATAATAGAATGAGAAGAGAACAAGTCCCTGTGTTTTGGCACAGTCATGCAATTACACTTGGCCTACCTTCTGGATTTGCAGTTGGAGCGTTAAGTCCAGTCAATTTATCTATTTACTGTGAAAACTTAAAAGAAAAGCTTTTTTTTTTCTCTAGCCACGGCTGTAAACATTTCTGCAGTCACTACAGAGAAGGTTGGGCAAAGGTTCCCACGTGCATATGCTGTCTCTGAATGTATGAGGGTACCTCTTATTTGGGGTAAAGCAACTCAGGGGATATACTAATGTTTAGTAACCCCTTATGCTACTGCTTTTAATAGATCGATCTTATTTTAGTGGGATTGGATTAACAGACAGGTCTGCCTTGAAGTTTTGTAAATTCATAGAAGCTTCTTGTTTCCATTTGGACATCTATGAGACTTGCTTCTTGTGACCAAGCACTTGCTTCTTAGTGACCAAGGTAAATAAATGCCCAGACTAGAACAAATGAGATTTCATAACAATCAATGAATAAGTGTACTAATTTCTCGGCTATTTTAGAATACTCTAAAGAAGGTGCATAAATAAGTAGCAGCTGAATATACTTTATTTTAACAAATTAAAACTGTGTTCCTTTTCCTAGTGCCATGTAACACAACTTAGGAAATTAATAGCAGTAGTAAAAATAAAACTTGTCTTGGGAAGCGACTGGAGTATCACCTACACTTGTATTTCTTGCAAATGTCCTGCATTTCTTACTTTTCTCACACAAGCAGTTACAACAGAGACAAGAAGGTTACTTGTGCACCTAAATCAGTGACACAGTCCTTTCCAAACCAGTGCACACATCTCCTTTTCCTCTGCTGTGCAAGTCTGATGTTGCCTGACACCATCACTGGATCTCTGTTCCCATTACTATATGTAAAAATTAAAATACATGTAAAAGATCCAATTTTCTAGAGGTTATACAGTGGCTATATGCCGCTCTGACAGGTTGGTTTCTATTTTTCCTTACCCCACTCCTTGGGTTGCCTTGGGCTAAAGTAGGCACTTCAAAATATTGTAAGAGAAAGAGCAGTGACACACAGAAGAATAAAGGACTTTTTGTCTCCGGTACCAACCCACTGCAGGATGATGGTTAAACAAAGGCTGAAACCTTTAAAGCACTGATCAAGAAGACGAAAGACTTCAGTGAAAACAAAGGGCTTAAATAGAACCGGGCTTGCGCTCACACAATAGATACTACTGGTAGCATCAGTAACATAAATGTTACTAATTGTCAGGCTGTAGTCATTTATTTTCATATTAGCTTTCTAATGGGGGAGGCCATTTCTGTCTGGATGTTGAATCTGATAAGCTTGTTTTAGGAAATGAATGATACAATGGATCTACTAGTGACAGCAGGAGATTGAGCAAAAAGTCTTGTGACATACTTTTGTTCCTATATTCACTTTGCTTTTTTTCTTATTCCCTCAACGAGTTTATTTATGGAACATTCAAGTCTGTATGGCACTCAGAGTACCATGGAAGGGCTGGAGGTACTTTGCTATTCTGAAGGAAAATTTAATTTCTTCAGGCACAAGATCCCCCTTGAGAGGCCTGAAAGTATACTGAATGGATTTAAAGTCTTATTCTTCTCTGTTTTATGGGTTTGATTTTATTTTTTTTCTTGTTGCCAGTTTTCTCCAAGTAGAATGTGATAACTAATAGTAATCTCTACCCTTTTAATAGGAGGGTGATCTCTAGTTCATAGTCTAAATAGAAGCATATCTGCACTTCTCCACTAATTTCATCTACTTTCATTAACTTTAGGGTCAGACAGCTTATTTTTTCTAACCTATGATATTTTCATTTTTAGCATCCATCTCTTCCTGTCTTTGAGGCCAAGATCAGATAAGATTCTTATTTATACACCTTTTAATGTATGATTATTTACTTTTTTTAATAAGCCTTTCCTGTAAAACATGAAGTCTTGAGTGATTTTACCAAACGGTTGGGAGAGACCAGAAAGAAAGGATGTAACAAAGCAGGAGCAGAGTGTTTGTCACCAGACGAAGGAACCTGACTATTCTTGTTATCCCAGCCCTTGCAAAGCTTCATCTGGAGTGCTGTGTCTAGTTTAATATGAGGAAGAAGACATTGATAAAATTGAGAGACTTGAATAGAAGGCAAATAAGTTGTTTAAGGGACTGGAGCATATGATGAGCATGATGGTAAATGAAAAAACTAAGCTAGACAAGGCCCTGAGCAATGTGATAGAGTTAGATGGTGTCTAGAGGTGACTTTGAACCTGATTTATTCTATAATTCTATGATTTATGCAATCCAAATAAACATGGTAACTTCTAGCAGACTCTATTTGTTATCTGAAATGTTTACAGTAAATGCTGAAGTGGAATAAATAAGCTTAAGGTTTAAGGGTTTTAAAGAAACTCTGAGAGACTAGGTTAAAAGTCCTCAGAGGTGAAAACCCAGGGGTGCTGGTTTGGTGTAGTGTAAAGACAGAAGGCAAGAGCTCTTAGGGAAGAATAGATGTGCTTAAAGCACAGTTTTGAGATGTTTCAGAGTGGAGATGAGTATATGTCTTGATCTGTACAACAGGAGATTTTGGGAATTACAGCACAAGTAAGCAGTTGTAATCCTAGAATTTCTGGGTATCGTGTTATTTCTTCGATGCCCAAATATAAACATATCATCCTATTATTTGGCTACTGACTCTGTTAGCTGTGTGAAATATATACGTACATACATGCATACACCACACATACATATATCACTAGTATTGCTAGTCACATTGCTAGTGATTTAATGTGATACAGTGTTGAACAAGCCATTTCTAGGTGCGTCTTTTACTTTGTTCCTCTTTTTGGTTTGCATTTATATGCATTAAGCCATGAAGAAACTCTTGTGCTGAACTACAAAGCTACATTAAATTATTGGCAGACATCTTTTACTAGCAAGGTAACTAAATGAAAAAAGTAATACTTAGCAGTGATGATAATGAGCATAATTCTTACCATAAATCTGGGAATGATAACTGTCCCATTAGTCGGGTTCAACAGATTATTGATTGGAAGCAGCCTGAAGTTTGGATTCTGACATCTGAGTCACACTAAGTTATGTCTGGTGAGATGAAGCAACCACCAGAACACATGTTCCCTCACGTTCTGGAAATGGTCCAGTTCATATCCAAATTCCGGTGCCTGGTTCTGCTGTAAAGAAAGATCTTCATTAATTTTCTTAAGAAAAGTCTCATATATATGTCTCGCTAACCTTGTCAGGAATTTCTTGTCAAATAATAGATCTTGGCAAAGTTAAGCTTTATTGATTATTTTGTTCCATAATTTTTGTCTTTGTTTTGGCAAAAGAATCAGGATATTTCTAAACATTGGAAATCCCTTCTTGTCTCAATTTTATTACACAGCCTAAAAATTAATGAGTAAGGCAGCTCCTGAGGCAGCATCAGCATATGTTTCACCCACGAGCTATCTGCAAGCTCGGAGGGTGGGTTTTTTTGTTTATTTCTTTTTCCACCAGACCTTATTTATTCTGAAAACCCTGTAGCTTTCTCCTGAAGGCATCAAATCCCATTAAAAAACCCCAAAGCAAACCCTAAACTGAAAACCCATAATTGGATTTCCAAAATTTAATGTTATACTCAGGTAGTAGCTCAACTGCAGGTTAAAAGTCTGTGAGGTTACCTGTGAGATCCCTGTCTCTCGCCTCCTATCAGGCTGGGTTTAGGCACAGGGGGTGGCAGTGTACATGCTCTGCTTTGTACCACGGGCACAGACCCCAGAAGTGTGTTCCGTTCTTCAGCTCAGCATTATGTGTGTGCACTCACACAGGCTGTCAGACCTTCCAGAGTGTCTGCTCACACATGAACCCACACACATGTGCTTAATGAGGATTTATAAAATGAACTTGATAGTGTTCATAGCGCAGAGAAAAGCTTGCATGGAATGGGACCACCTGTGGAGATGCTCCCTCATGATTACCAGGGGTGAGAGTCACAGTGCATATAAAGCTCCACTAACAAATTAAAATTTGTGGTTCAGAAGGAAATCTCAGCCTGGGATTTCTTCAGGCTATTTAATAGGGCTTGATGAAATGCTTATGTCTGGTTTTGGCGAGGTGTCCCCAAGGGCATGAAAAGTGGGAAGATGAAAAATGCTCTTCAGCTCTACAGATCTTAGTATTATTCTGGGAGGTGCTTTGTGTTGAGACAAGGCAGTTTTGTTCACATCAATGTAAACTGGATGTGCTGCTCCCACGTGGAGTGATGTTGATGAGACTGGAGGATTAGAAGTCTTGAAGTACTGGGAAAGGGAAGCTGTGATAAAGTGACAGCAGTGCACAGAAAGCAGTCTGTTCTACTTGTCAAAGCTTTTCTTAATCATATATGTCTTGTTGCTTGCGTATAATAATGGCAGCTGCCTAACCTGGAGTCTTTTTGCTGCAGTCAAGATAATGTTTAGCTACATGCTCCTTAGGACTGAAATGGCAATGTCTGAGAATTTTAAACTCCTAAGTTGCACAGGGCTGGATGGAAAAGAATTGCCTCAGGATCTGTGTTCATCCCACTGATAGACAACCTCAAGGCAGGACCTACTTTTGCTGGTTGGGACTGTATAAGGTTGGGATTAGCAAATGATCTGCTCCATGCCAGGTTTCGAGTTGATAACCAGGTCAGCAGTGGGACAGCATCAAACCATCTAACCTGAGATGTCTCCCAAGAGAAGAACGGATATTTCATCAATATAAATCAGACCCATCTTTCACTGGTGACAACCAGTGTCTGTCCTTGGTGGTCATCCAATTTACTGTGATATTGGAGCTTGAAAGCAGACAAACTTGTCCATCAAGTTCTGATGTGTAGAACTGGCTACAAGTCAGGCCAGAAAGTCCTGAACAGGGTGAACTGTGAGTTACAAGGCAAGTCAGTTTGGTCACTGTTGAAGGTGTGTGGGAGGAGCTCTTACACTGGGTGTGCTCTGCAGGTACCCATTGAGTACTGGGCAGTTGAGTCCGAGAGCTCAGCTTCCCAAGAAACTGGTACCGGTGTGATTGCTGCAAAGGAAATCAGAGTCCCTGTGGGCTGTGATATACCTTTTATAATTTATTCTTTTCTTTCTGTGTGGAAAAATGAGAAAGGTTTAGGAAAAATTCTGAGGATTGGGGACTGTGGAAAGAGTTTGTTCCTGCTGGTGGCTACATGGTAAGATCCTAGATGCAGGCACTGAAAACCGTTAAATGCTGACATGTGAGAGCAAAAAGAGGCTAAGGACCACTGCTCAGTGTTTAATTCAATGAATTTTCAGCCTGTTGGCTATTCCTTGTCTGTGTCTGTCATTCCTGATGAGCGGTCTCTTTCCTGTAGAGAGCTTGTCTGCCTTTGCTTGTTTTTTACTGCTCCCTTTGTCCTTGTGTTAAAATGTGACTGGTTTCTGTACTGCAAAAGGAAAAATAAGGTTTGCAGTAAGTGAGGAAACAGCAGCCATGGCTGAATGCTTCATCTTGACTTAATGCAAATATCCAAACAAAAAAATTCTCAGTAACGAGGAAGGAAAAACGCTTCACAGTAACAAAGGACAAAATCTAGAAACCGAGGGACAGGATGCAGTGATTTTTTTCTTATTATCTTGGTGTGCTTTAAGGGAGTGTTTTTGAAAAATAGATGTAAGAAATTAATACAGTGTAGAAATAATAACAAATGCTATGTAATATTTTAATTTATATGCAGTCTCTCACCTTCCACTCCAGGGAACTATGGAAACGCATTTCATTTAACCTCCTCACTCGCTGTGTGCGGCCGTTAAGTATTGTCTCTATCTCATGCATGAAGAAATTACGATGCAGGGCCAGATTTGAAGAAAACAGCTTTTGCAAACCTTCTGGGTCCTGTTTCTCTGCAAACTCCAGCACCCCTGGCTGCCAACAGCCCAGCGGGCTGGTGTGCTAAGGCTGGCGTGCTAAGGCTGGCCAGGGAATGCTTCTCTGAATTGCAGAGAAACCATAATGGAAGGTGGTTACTGAGGCAAGTTGAAAGACATCTAACAGTGACTTTACTGATGGTTTGGTTTTCATTGTTTTGATTTCTTAGAGCAGGCTAAATCTGAATTCCCTCTCTTCTTACTGGGTTTTATTGGCAGCATGAGTAGAAATTATGCCCTGGAGCTGGAATTTTCAGGGATTTTGTTACGTTTCTCACCTAGTAACACAATTCTTCATCTCCATAGCAAACAGTGGTGTTTATTGCAGGCATTGCTGAACAGATCCTGCCATTAGATGCTTGGGGATAATTCTCCCCAGGTTAGTATCTGTCTTGAAGAGTGCCAGACCCCAAACCAGTCTCAGCAGTGTCCGCAGAATTGTGTTTCAGTATGCCTAAACTCTGGTTGGGGCAGGAGATGGTGGCAGCTGGTGATTTTACAGGAGGACATGCTAGCAGTATCCTTCTCCTTACATTCCTGGAGCTTTCAGTTGCTAAAAGCAATGTCTAGCCTTCTCACAATTCAGCTGGAGGCAAATGCCCATCAGAGGCATCGCTGTACACTGCCTTAAAGGCAAAGTAGGCAGTTGCCTGTCTAGTGTTGGTCTTGGTCTGATCAGTGGGGAATAAGATGACATTGTTGTCTCTCCTACAGTAGCATTTGCTATGAGGGTCTCTCTTCTGAGTGACAGAAATAAGGTTGCAGACTTCAATGGGAGCCTGGTGGTATATTTGTGAGTATAAAGGTCGTGTATGTCCCTGTGAGGACAAACCTTCCGCTTGCTTTGAAATGTGTTGCTTTCCTTCTGTGTGTCAGGCTTGAGTTTTTTCATAGCATAAGTGATGCTGAAAAGGGAGCGAGGACTGACCTAGCGGTATAGTGAGCTTAAGTGCCAATAAACAGTATGACTTTAGTCCCAGGAGAAACATCATAAACATAGTGAGCAGCACTAGAATAAAATGCAGAGCAACTAGTAAACTGAATTTCTATAATATGTCAGATTCTGCAGTTCTTTCCATACTGGGTGGAGATTCTCCATTGCATTGAAGAACAGCTGGTAAGAAGAAAATTGATCTGTCTTTAAAGAGGTGCTGTTTAAGAATTATTCTCAAAGACTCTGTCTTGGCACATCATAGTTGTAGGAGACAAAGGAGCAGACTACATTGTAATTTAGTTGGCTTCAGTTCGCTTACCCCATAAAGAATATTTCCCACTTTTTTCTCTGCTTTGGAAGGTTTCTATGGCTTGTGAATGATGAGACTTTTACAGCTTACTGTGGTAAGACTACTGGCAAAGATTGACAAACATCTTGCTTGGCTTCCCACTTTTTTCATTCTTTTTTTTTTCTTTTATTCAAACTGTGACTTCACATTAAGAAGTGTTTGCAACTGTACTGGCATACCACTCATTCCACTGTACAGGATGGCACCGTGGTTTCCCAGAGGTCAGTAGAGCCCATTTAATCTGTAGGGCTACAATCCAGTAAAATCAAATGTGTTGCATGTCACCTCCTTACTGAAGTCGCCTAATTTTCCAGTGCTTCTCCACCATTGAAAAAAATTGGGATGGAGTTGGAAAACACATCCACAGTTGTGTTGTAACTTGTAGAAAGATGGAAAAGAATTTAAATAGGAATAAGAAATAGGGGATATGTACATGTGGGGCAGAACAGTTGTCGACTATTAGTTTCTTCAAAAATTTTGTCACTCAAATATTTTGACCAAATTTCCTTGGAAAGTCCCACTGCAGTGATGATCTTGCATAACAGTTTGTCAACCAATTCTATCAAAAAAGAAGGGGTTTTGTGGGAAGCCACATGGAGGATTCACTGATGATTCCACCAAGTTAGCGATTGTTGTAAGAGATTTGCCCACAGTGTTCCATCTTACTTGGAAAATGATTCATTAGCATTAAAGACAGTTGAAGCTAATCATCAGATAAGGAAAGGATGAGAGATGACGTTTAGTGAGGAAGGGCTGTGGTGGCAAATGCCAGTAACAAACTGTTCCATACTGTTGAAATTTAAAGGTTAAACATAAATCATTATGTTAATAACAGATCACCATAGTAAATCATCACTGAATATGCATCTAGAATGCTCTGGGAAAAAGTTTAATGCTTCCATATTTGCAAGTACATTTTACAAGCAGTACATAAAAAAATTTTCTCTGTCTAATGGGTAAATAAATTCAGGAAGGGAAATAGAAATTCTTAATTTTACTATGAAACTGTCCTCTGCTTTTCCTCAAGAGATTGAAATCAATAATGCTTCTTATGAAACATATTTCAAAGTCCCCATTGGCTACAGAACTAAAGTTTCATTCCTGGGGCTTTTTGCTGTTGTTTTAGCAGGGCAACACTGCCCTTGATTGAACCTTTAACTATCCATGCACACATCTGCAACTCCAGCACAGCTGCATAGACATGTCAACCTACAGATTTTCAATAGTGTATAATAAGAGTCACAAAATGTATTAAAAGATTCTGTAGCTAAGAAGGTAAGGGCCAAACTTAATCCACGCCTCTTGTAGAAGGCACGTTAAAATCTGTGATGCTGCTATGGAAGTAGTTTGGGCTCTGAACACCAAACCCACATAGGATCAGGGTTAAAAAAAAGAAAAAAGAAAGAAACATTATTCATCTCTTGTTGCCAGACAGCAAAGGTAGAGACAGAGAAGCCTTGTCAAGGGGAAGTAACAGGTCAGTTTGAAACATAGCATCATAACTAATGTTGGACACTATACTGCTGTCCCTGCTGTATCAGAATCAGGTATTTGGTGCAGATACTACGGCCCTATTTATGATATTATTCATACTAATCTCGTGTTCCCTTCCCCAGGATGCCTGGAGGCTTCCCCAGGATGGCATGGATAAAGCAGAACCTGGCACCTAATGAAGGTGAAGGAAGAGACCAGTCCTTGCAGTCTTTGAAAGCTGTGGAGTCTTGTTTCACACAGCAAAGTATCCTTGTTTGCAGCACTGTTATATGAAGTAGTGTTATTGTAACAGGGCATTAATCTCAATATCCATGTTTCAGATAGTAGCATTGGTTATGAAAAGCAATCCCAGACTTAGAAATTCTATTCTATTCCTCTTCAAGAATCTTGCTTTGTCTTTTATCTCCCTTCACAGCACCATCCAAAAACCCAAGAGAAGATAATATTACATGTTATTTTCTAAAGACAAAACAAACTCGGTCTGTTTTCTGTGTACTTTACAATACCTGAAGCCCATAAAACATTGCAAGTGTTAAGCAGCTGCAACGGCCATTGGTCACTGCAGCAAACCTCTGTTCAAACCTCTGTTCAAACCTCTGTTCATGTGGTAGGATTTTCATCAGCATCAACTGTAATGATTTGAGGGGTTTTGACTGAATGTCAGCTGAGCAAAGGCAAGATGACACCTTGGGAAATTCAGTCTTCAAGAGCTGGTGAGGTGATAGTTCTGGAGGGATAAGTAGGCTAAAAGGCAATGAAGCAGAAGGCTGATGTGAAGATGAAGTTGGCCTTGGCAGGGATGTTTGTCAGCTTTTAGCTGCATGGCCCACTGAGGAAGGAGAGGGAATAAAAAGAGAATAATAGCAGAGAGACTCAGTCAAAACCAGAACTAGTAACCAGCTCACTTGTTTCTTCTCATGTGTTGCTCAGTGCATAAATCAAGGGGAAAAACTCATGCATAGAAGTTTGCAACACAAAGAGGCTGCTTCCCTTCGTTTTCCTACTGGCCCTGACGTTCTTACGTGCCAGCCATTCTTTTTCTAATCTGTTGACATCCCATGTCACCTAGTTCTCTGCTCCCTCCCTCATCCTATCTCTGCTGCTGTAACTCCTCTCCTAGCTCCCTCTCTTCTTCTATTCCCCTCTTCTGACACAGTTTCCTCTATAAGCCTGTTATGTCCTCTGTCCTATTATGTCAATTTAAATAGCTCAAAAGAGGGACTTTTGAGATATTTAATAGCTTATTGTAATATTTTATAGCTTAATATTAGTTATTATATAGCTTACTATTTAATAGCTTTTTATAATATTTAGTAGTCTTTTGAGCTATTTAAATAGCTGGGGACAAGGAGGAAAGATCTTTCATCAAGGGCACAGAGAAGGAAAATTAAAAGGATTTAAAAGCTGACATTTCACACAACGGATCACGATTCCCGTCACAGGGCCTTCCCAATTATCTGCCTTCCTCTGCCAGTATGCAATTATGGGAGCTGGCTATAAAACTCTAGTACTAAGGACGTTTGAGAGTAGTGTGAAGCATACAAAGGATGCTTCTGTCATCTTCTGTACGTCCTCTAGGTATGGGTATAAATGCCTTCTGCAGCCTTGACCAGAAGAGCCTCTTGTGCGATCCCCGCGCTGATGAGGGTCTCACCCTCTGTGTGCAGGGGCACGGCTGCTCTCCTGCCTGCCAGGGGCTGGACGGGAGGGAGGGAGGGAGGATATAACAGGTCAAAGTCTGAGAAGTTAAAAAGCCTCCCTGTGAGGGTCTGGCTTGTACCTATGCGGATGTGTATGCTCTCCTGAGGTGCATCAGGAGGAGGGAAATGTGTCTAGCTCTTTATGAAATGTGACATGGATTTCAGGATTCTACATTTGGGATGCTGAGGAGTACAAATTTCACCCTGGAAAACCAGCTATTTTGGTGCAGCAGTGCTCTTTGCTTTGCTGTGTTCAGTGTGGTGTTTGCTGTCTTTTTTGGTCTAAGTAAGAATGAGAGCAAAAGAAGGCATCGATATAACTTTGGAAGAACCTAAAGATTACTGGCACTCTTTTTTTTTTTTTCATAATAAAGGTCAGACTGCATTTGCTTTATGAGTTCACATGCCTTATTCATTTTGTTTTCATGTTACATGATGTAGCTTTTATTGCAAAAAGTTAAAGGAAAAATTAGAAATGAAGTACATGAAAAATCTGCCCAGTTCTCCATTTGTAAATATGTGTTCAAAGTATTTCTGAAGGTAAAAGTTAAATGAAATGGTCATCTGATTTTAATGAATTTTTTTTTCTGTTTTACTGAGATGATACAAAACCCATCCTTGCTCTCTCCTCTCTCTCTCTCTCCTCTCTTCTCTTTTATTAAAGAAATAAAAAAGAGAGATTTGGAGGGGAGATGTTAAGGTTCAAGAAATGTTCAACAAGGCTATCCAAAGAAATATGAAAAAGCTTTTCTTATTTTTTTCCCTCAAATTTAGGAATTGATAAAAAAGTAAAGAAAAATAAGTTAAATGAATCTTTTTTCCTCTACCCCCCAACCACACACATGCTTTCCTCAAGTAAGATGTATTGGAAAAAGTTCTCTAGGATCCTCAATACCTGAGAATATCTTTCCCTTTAAGGAACTTGCATTTTTGCTGGTCCATGATTATTTAAGATCACTTGCCATTATCTGATGGAATCCTGGTTTTTTTTCCCACGAGAAATTAATTTCTCTATGAAATTTTTAGAGGCAAAGCAAAATTACAAGAAATAAAACCAAATCCAAATTTTATCTTTGAGGAATTTCTTGCTTTGTAAAAAGAGGAAAAAATCTAAAAGGAAAAAATTTCCCAAATGCTAAAAAATCCTGTTTCAGATCATTACTTACATAAAAAAAAATTTGATTTTTAAAATTTCAAAAAAATTTTTGCTAAAATAATTATCTAAAATTATGTTACTTCAGGGTAGCTGAAATCTGAGGCTTTGCTTTTCTTCTCTTTTTTTTTACCATTCCTATTATTTAAGGGGATTTGTATAATCTGAATATGTGTTACCCCAATATATAAATTGAGTCTTGCTATCTACATGTTCTATCTGATCTGATCAGTCACTTTAATGTCAAAATATTCACAACCAATTTTGATCTCAGAAGTTTATGATCTCAGAAGTTGAAATAGTTAAAGTTGAGAAGTCAAAGCTATAAATGGTTAGAATTCGTATCTTGTCAGTGCCATCCACTAATCCCTTTTCCTCCTTCCCCTCAATATTCGGTTTCCTTGCTTGTGTAATTTGAAATAGATTCTGTCTTCAATCTTACTTTGGCCAGGTTTTTTGTTTGCTTTGTTTTTTGGCATTGCCAAACAATTTTGCTCAGAAACATCCCGGTGCTGCTGGTGAGGAAAAAATATCTCATGCATAAATGTTTATGAGTACAAAATGGATTTTTTTGTTTGTTTGTTTTACAGTTAGTATCAGTTTTTTGTACAGCATAAACAGGTGATGAAGATGAGGTGAAGTATAGCTAAGAACAGTTTCATCCAGGCTAGTGCAGCCCTTGTTACTTATGTTAACTGCAAGACTACCTGTGGCTCTCTTCTTCCAATGCTTTCTGTTAAAATAAAACCCACAGAATAGCAATCCACTGACTTATTATTTCCACAGGTTCAGCATTAACTTGCAAATGTGCAGTCTGCATGACAGAAAATTTTCATGCAATAATCTCCCATGTGTACAAGAAGAATGCATAGGAAATTAATTACTGCCAGATTAAGTGCTAAAGATTATTTTGTGCCTTGTGCTGGGGAGTTCTGCTGGGCATGGTTAGTCATATCAGCAAGAGTTAAAACAGAAACATTCTTTACCCATTATGTGTATTTTCAGGGCTTGTAGCTTCGCTAGCTTCTAAAATAATTCATTGTATATGTTGCTTCATTGTGTTTTCCCTGAATTCAGCACTGTAATAAGAAAATTTCCATATTCCAAGAACTGAATTTGTGATGTTTGGTTTAATCTGTGTTAATGTAGGCCAAATCTTGATACTACTGTGGAAAATTGGTCACACTAGCTTGTTTAAATACATCCTCAGAGTTTGATGAGATTATTTCAGTCTTACTTGTGACTGCCTTCTTCAGCATTAATTCTAATTATGTACTTTTGTGGGACTATTTTCAAGTGAATGTAGTAAAGCCATAGGGAAAAGTTAGATTCCCTGCTCAGTTGCCATGTTTTAGAAGGAATATACAAGACTTCCCAATGTCTTTCAGTTTTTTGACATTTAACCCTGACAAGGTACATCATCGTCTGGGAGCAAATTGTGTGTACAGATTTTCTCAGTGCTCTGCATATTCCTTATGGTCTTCCCTATGGTAAAACACTGGATCATTTAACACTATAAAAAAAATCTCTGTGCCTGAAATAGTGCCGTGTCCTGCATTGCTGACACGGCTCAGCAATAATGGTTTGGTTGGTGGATTTATAGTGTAATAGGAATGCCCACACGTGCCCTGTGGATTGTCCCACAGAAATGCTCACAGCAGGTTCACAGCTGCAGGTGACTTCCCATTTACCTGTCAGCAAGGTCAGGGTCTAACAACAGAGGGATTTGTCCAAGTGTGTAAACCCGGGTAGCGAAGGTGACAAGAAGGTAGGCGTGCAAAAGTGAGACACAGAAATGGAAGATTTTCCTGGAAGAGAATATTTCCCAGTACAAAAGCAGCGATTAAAGTTTTGTAAGTCAATTTCAACATTTTGGCTTGCTGTATAGTGTTAGCTTATTATTTTTTTTTTTTTAGATTATCAGTGAGGAACTTTTTAATAGGTATGGTATTATATTATATCCTGGTTATTTAGGTATATCTGTGACTGTTACTCCTTTCAGTTGCTTTTCTATTAAACTTAATTTCTTCTTCTGAGATTACCTTTGCTTGAGCTGTGTCACTGAGGGATGAGCAACGGTGTGCTGTGCCTGAACTGTCCTCTTCGGTGTAGAACTCTTTCCATTTTGCTCATGAAGGGAACATTTTTTAACAGGCTTCTATGGGGCAGAGAGGTGTCTTGCTGGGAATCTGTCTGGGGTAGGCACTCAAATCATATACTGACAGTTGAATTGTGTAGCAGTTTGCATCAAAAGCAATGCTAAAGGTAATATACCATACCACCCCCTTGTAATGCTTGTCCTAAGAAGGGTGGGTAGTGACCCTTGCTCTAAAGATCATTTGAACAATTTTTTTCTCTTCGTTTCCACCCTCATAAGCAATGAGAAGAACTGGTTTCTAGGGCATAATTTGCCTTCAAATAAAATCAATTTGCATGTACCTAAGCAAAAGACTGACACGGAATCTTATTGAAATAATTTCTCATGCTACATGCAAATGACAGCTATGAAATAATTTTCATATTTTTTTGCTATTTCCATCAGAAACATGTAAAAGAACTTCAAAATTGATAATAGTTGTTGATATGCTAGAGATGAGCCTGAGGACAAGGAAATTCTGCATAGTCTAGCTAGTTGTTAACCTTCTATTTTCAATCTATCCTTTAGCTTAAAATAGTGTTTTTCAGAAACTTCAGTACCAGATTAATGCGATGCATTAATACCCGAGGCTGTTGCAACTCTTTGAAAGGAACTTTTTTCCTATATGCTGTTTGTATTTAAATCTGGTGCATTTGGGCTGGACACGTGTAGGGTTTTATGTCACCGTGGAATGTAAAATGAAGGACTTTGACATGCAGACTTCAGACTCCCTTGAGACCTTGCGTGTAAAGCTTGCAACACTGTCAAACTCCAGCACAGGAGTAGCCAATCCCAACTGGGATTCAACCAATATACATCTGACCCTCAGAATGGGAAAATGTCCTTGTGAGTAAGCAGTAAATGATCTTAAAAATAAAAAATGTAAAGCAAAGTTTTATTTATTGCATTTTCTAGAGAACTATTTCTGCTCCCCCAGATAGTGTTTTGTGTGTGGCCATAGGTTGAATGTCTTTGTAACCATCAGCACTAATGCTTGAGCCATCTGTGGCTCTGGTCTGTGTCAGCCTCCTGGCTGCCCTCAGTAGCACTATGAATCAGACATTACACTTCAGATCTGTAAGTTCAGCAAAGTTTACATGATTTTGTTTTTTAAATTTGCACTGCTGGTTTAAGTTAACGAACTTTTGTTTGTTACTTTCTCATTTCTTTCTTTGAAGGAAAATCTGATTAAAAGCAAATTGTAAATGCTTTTCAGGTAAAGGGAAACCTGTGTTACATTTACAGTTGGGTGCCTGATAAAGAAGGCTGGTTGGTACATCTGTGCTAGCAATCCCTGTTACTGTGAAACTGCTTCATAGAAGCAGAAGAGCATGTTAGTCTGATTAATTTTCGTTATATTTAATAAATTAAATTATTGTAGCAAAAGTACTTTTTTTTTTACCACTATAGATGTATCTCTGCTTGTGCCTTTGCTGGTCATGGAAATCACTTTTCCCCAGCACTGTTCCTATCTTAGCAAGAAAGATCACAAAATGTCTTTCCTTCCACTAAGCTTTTCCTCAAAATTAGGATTTCTGGTTGGATTTAGTGTTTTTTAAAAGCATTCTCATTTTGTTCTCCTACATCCTTGCGTTTGTTTGCCCAGTAAGGTGAGGTGTACATTTATTCTGTGTTAGTACAGAGGAAGTGCCTCTAATAGGTTCTGTCATATGACTGTTTGCTGTCTTCCTTTGACAATTCAGAGATCTTGATTGAAAGGGTGAAGGCCCCTAACTGCAGGTCTCCTACCATGACCCGTAAGTTCAGAGCACCTCCTCAGCACTGCTGCTAGCTGAGAGATGTTATTCATTAACCTTATTTATCTCCCACCCCAATAAAAGGAGAAACCCAGGGCAACTGGGCTCACAACTTTAGCACCTGAGACTAGGGGTTAGCCATCCTCAGAGAGAAGATAAAGTATCTAAAGAACTGAAAAATCTGTGGTTTCTTTCCATTCCCCTTTCCAAGACTTGTTTTCCCCCTGCTCCCTTATTCACCTAATTTGTTTTGCTGATCCATACTCTCACCCTTTGCATTTCCATCCAAGCAGAATACTCTTCCCCAGGGCTGTTGGAATGAAATAAAAATTTACTTGCAGCTTAATCTTGTTTTACTTCAGATAGGGCTGGTCATAAGGGTAGATCTGATATTCTGAATTGAAAAAGTCCTCCCTCATCCTGTTGAAAACTGGAGATGGTTCTTGGTCATCTCCTGCACAATTGCACAATTGAGTTTTTTAAGATATTTGATATCCTCCCATGCAAGTTGCTTTGTGTCTGGGACAGGGATAGGTGCTTCAGCTTCAGCTTCCCTCGTGGATTTGGTGAAAATCCCCAGAAAACCTATGGGATTTATTGGAAACCAATAAAACCATCTGACAGAGCTCTTGACTGTACCCCTGGACAACTATTTTTTTTCCATACCCTTGTGAAATTTGTCTTGCAAACACCCGGAGGCAGAACATGTACCTGAATGTATAGCTCAAATTTCCTGAGAAGGAAGGGCTGGTGCTACCTGCCCACAGATCTGGCATCTCTTGTGAGCACCAGGGAGCAGCCAGAGCAGGGGACGCAGACAGGAACATGAGAAGTGGTGTGCAGCTTCACATCAAATGTCTGTCTAGACCTCTCTTCCGTCCACAGCAATGGCTGATGGTGTTAACTTAGAGAAAAAAAAAAAAAAGGTAAATGTGTCAATAATTCTTCCCAACTTCAGCAGTTTTAGGATTTCCTAAACTGGATGCTGTATCTTAGTCTTACTAAATAGCTCTAAAGAAATCTGGGCCCATGAAAGTGTCTAGTGTAGACACTGGGGGAGAATAATTATACTCAAGCCCCGGAAATGTTTTTGAATTGAATTTATTTCTAAGAATTGTTTACAGGGTTTGGGGGTTCTTTTTTCTTTTTATTTACAATTCCTGCCACCAATGTTTATGGCACTAATAATTTTTATTGTGCTAAATATTTTATTTTCTAGGTAGATAAATCAAAACCAATTCCATTTAAAGTTTATCCTTTACTATATGTTGTCAAACAGTGTGCATATTTTGTGATGAATGTATTAACATTGAGAGGTGCCTGCCTGAGCTGTGAATCACACTTCAGGCACTTAGTCTGAGGTCCCTGGTCAGGTTCTTTGCCCTCTACCTCACTATGGTGCATTTTGGAAAGCAAAAGACTGTTACGGCAACGCATGTGGCCAGACTGGGAAGAAAAACTTGTAATGGAAGAAAAGAGCAGGAGGGGTAGGAACCACAGCCCATGTAAATTACTGGGGACATTCAGAGGGACAGAGCTGAAGGTCAGTTTTAATGGAAAGCATTCCTGAGGAATCGGAAGCCTGATGCATGTTTAAATCATAAAAAGCTTGTGGAAGCGAGCAGCAGACAAGAAGCTGCTAAAGGAGTGTGTATCTAAACATCCGTGCTAATTTTTTCCATTTCAAATGAGAACAAGTACCCATGTGCTGTGTATCTGTGTCCAAAGCTTTTTTTTTTCCCCCCTCCCCTGTTGTTTGCAGAACAGTTAACACATAATTTGCTCTAGAGAAATAAGGGACTTGTGATGAAGTCATGTCTAGTTGACCCCAGAGCAGACTGCTAACCAGACTGTGTCCCAGAGGGCCTCTGAATCCCCATCTGAAGTATCCCCTTTTCCCTTTGTGCAATAGAAGAATGACTATAAATCTGTGTAATGGGAGATGGCTCTGGCATGGCATGGGTAGTTGTGCTCCTGCTTGGATGCTGATGGTCTACAAAGCAGTGTGGTTTCCATCCAGTCTCTCCTATGGACACTAGGTAGGAAAACATACACCTCCACACAGTGTATGATCTTGCAGGTTCCTGTGACAACAGTAATCAAATTTAATAAATGTTGTGCAGTTTTACTAAACTGAGGGATATTATAAATGTGTTTTCAAAGGGTGTCTTTGGAATTAGTGCTAACTTGTGTTTGAAGTCATCCTTGTCATTTGCATCACACATGTGCCTGGATGGTCTGAAGGTATCATGACAGCCTTATTTAGAGACACTTTTGGATTTAATTAGCTTGTCATACTCTTTCTCATAGTCCTTGAGAATATATAAACTGTGCAAGGATTAGTTTTGGAAATATAAAATTATCTAGAAAACTGGCCATTCTCATTAACAGTAGATAGAGAGCTCTTTGCCTAGGAATTTCTCCAGGAAGTTAGGAGAGTAACCAGCCCGCTCTCCTGATTCCTCTTGCTTAGAGAAACTACAGTTATTTTCTCATAGCCTCTAGGCAAGAAAAATATTTCACAGGAGAGCTTCACTCTAAAAGTAAGCAGAGGCAGGTGTGCCTTATGGCAACCACCGGCATGTGGGACCAGGTCTTTAGCCTAATATAGTGATTTGCACTCTAACTTCTGTTTCTATTTACAAAGCTTAAAATAAAGCTCGGAGTGCCATCATTTGGGTGTTGGCAGAAATCCTTGGCATGTGCATTTGTGTATATGCAGGTATTCATACAGGCTTCCCATTAGAAAAATCCTTTCTGTGCTTCTGCCGATTGCTCTGAGACAAGAGGCTGGGTTTGTACAATGTTTCAGCTTGCTGGATGCAAAGACCTTTCAAATATTTAGACAAAAATATTTAGATGAAAATATTTATATTGACATTGCTGGGAGCTTTGAACACCTGGGCTGAAGTCCCCAGACATGTGAGCTCTCATTGAGAGCAACATCAGCAAGTTTTCAGATGACACCAAGCTGTGGTGGTGTCGATACACCTGAGGGATGGGATGTCATCCAGAGAGACCTGGACAGGCTGGAGAGGTGGGCTCAAGTAAACCTCATGAAGTTCAATGGGAGCAAGTGCAAGGTTCTGCACCTGGGCCAGAACAATCCTCGCCATCAGTACAGACTGGGCAACGAGGTGTTAGAAAGCAGCCCTGAGGAAAGGGACTTGGGGGTGCTGATGGATGAGAAACTGGACATGAGCAGGCAGTGGGCACTTGCAGTCCAGAAGGTCAATTGCATCCTGGGCTGCATCAAAAGAAGCGTTGCCAGCAGGTCCAGAGAAGTGATTCTGCCACTTTACTCTGCTGTGGTGAGACCTCACCTGGAGTACTGTGTGCAGGTCTGGAGCCCTAAGTATAAGAAGGACCTGATGGAGTGGGTCCAGAGGAGGGCCACAAAAATGATCAGGGGGTTGGAGCACCTCTGCTCCGAGGACAGGCTGAGGGAGCTGGGGTTGTTCAGCTTGGAGAAGAGGAGGCTCCGGGGACACATAATAGTGGTCTTCCAGTACCTGAGAGGGGGGCTACAGGAAGGCTGGAGACAATCTGTTTACAAAGGCCTGCAATGAAAGCTAATGGCTTTAAACTGGAGAAGAGCAGATTTAGATTAGACATTAAGAATAAGTTCTTTCCAATGAGGGTGGTGGAGCACTGGNNGGAGGTGGTTGAGGACCCTTCCCTGGAGACATTCAAAGGTGAGGCTTGACGAGGCCCTGGACAACCTGGTCTAGTTGGGGTTGTCCCTGCTGACTGTTGGGGGGTCGGAATAGATGACCTTTGAAGGTCCCTTCTGGCCCAGATGATTCTATGATTCTACGATTTTTTTAAATGCCATGGGGGCATTTTCCTGCTGTACTGGCCTTGCTGAGGTCACAGAGAAATGGTGCTGACTCCTCCTGAGAGACAATGCCATTTCATACCTCTTTTAGCAAGCACTGGCATGCAAGTAAAATATTTTAATTTTTTTTTCCCCTTCTCCCTGAATTCAAATCAATCAACGTGAACTCCCTGTTTCTGGCTGTGCATCGTGGTACCAGGAAAGAGGCCAGAGTATATTAATTAGCCTGGAAAGCAGCAGGGGAAGAAATCCAGATGGACTAGTCAGCCTCCTCTACAGCCAACTGAGTATAAACAATGTTCAGAGATGAGAGAGACAAATGCAATGTTGTTATTTATGGTCAGATTAAAACACGGGGGGAATTCCAACTACTGCTGCAAACAGCTCGGCAGGAAGGGTGTCTCCTCGCACAGTGAACCGAGGAATGTACCGAGGAAGGTATGTGCTTCCCCTCGTCTCGTCCAGGTCCTGAGGAGCCTTGAGGTATTTATGGCAAACACACAAAACCTGCTTCCCCCAAAGTGTCCTTGCATCTTAATGAGTTTTAGTATTTCACCAGCTCATATTTTCAAGGATTCTGAGTGTTATTTTTCACTGAAGCGAACACTCAAGGTTTCTTTTAGTGCAATGCAGCACAGAGCTCTTCTTGCTATCAGGTAATATTGGAAGTTGGTTACAAGGAGCACCACGCAGGGAGCAGAGGACGTGATGATCTCACCTCTAGTCTCCCCAAATTCTGACATGGACCCAGGGCACTGCTTCTGGAAAAAGTGGTGTTTTAGCAGGAGCAGAGTGTTTGTCGTTCTCTGGTGGGCATAGGGATGAGACCTAAAGCAGGTGGGGTGATATTTTGGTCAGTGCAATGGGCCAGATGCAGGAGTGTGACCATCTGCCAGTGATGCAATGCGGTACAATTTAAACATGGCAGCAAAACACGGGAGAGGATGGCTGCCTCCTCACCTCCATAGGTCGTGCTTGGCATGTGAGAAAAAGGCAGTGCTAACCTACTAACTTCCCATCTACAGTATTTGGGTAAGTTATGGTTAGCTGTGGATAGCACTGCAAGTGATGTTCCTCAGAAATTCCTTTAAGTATAATTTCTAATGGAAAAACCAAAAAGCTAGTAATTTATTTTTCACTTTCATTATGTACTTATGTTGTTGAGGGTCTCATGAGGATTTTAGCTCACCCATCCCTTCTCTCGATGTATTTCAGTACGTCTGCTCCCAGTTGTGTGATACGGTGGTGGCTGTGTGGCTGGGCAGTCCTGCCTCAGTTACCCCTTCTCTAATACGGGCTGTTGCTCCATCTTTTCTGCAGTGAACCTTGGGGCTAAAGTTGGCTGTGATGCATGTGCCATGTCTGTGTTCCGATGGTGTAATTGGTAGTGCTGATAGGACAAAATTCTTTTCTTTTCCTGCTAAAATAGTGGGACTGTGAACGTGTCTGTGGCATAGGGTCGTATTGCTGTGTATTTTCTCATCCCTGTGTTATCTATGAAGAGAAGGATGATGAGGAAGAATACCTGCATTTGCTCAGTTAAGAATTTCCCAGCTAAGAGGAGACATTTTGGATGATACACAGTTGAGGTATCCAATTCCTTGACTTCTTTCTTGCTCAGGTATAGCAGGGAGGATGAGATTGGGTTATGCTGTGGCATGTGGCTGCTTGTAAGCTATTTCTAGCCTGCAGAATTCATCCCCAGATGTGAGACAGTACTTGGCCAATTTAACTAACTGCTGCTCTGACCAAATCCTTTCTTTTGGCAAGCAATTTATTACGGAGCTTTAAACTAAAGCTAGTTCAGCAAAGCTAAATGGATTTTACTGGGATCAGGATTTGCATTGGAAACAATGGAGAAGTACCAAGATGTGTTTGAATTTTATAGCAAGCTTTTTAACTCTGCGATCAGAGTATTAGGGATCCATATGTGTCCAAACTCTGTTCCTAAGAAAAAGTGTTTGCATCTCAACTTTCACAGATGAACTTGTTTCTGCATTGAAGGCCTAGAAACTTCTCCAAATTAGAAAGGGATCCTAATCATTTAGACAGTTCCGTACATATAATTAGGCATGCTCAGAATTGCTTGGGCTGGAGATTTTCCCAGAACAATTGTCTCATCTATACTAACAAAATGTTCTCTTAATTTGGACAGATCCTTACTTGGTCAAAGGTTGACTGTACAGGGATGGAGAGCTTAAGCGGATTTTCTGGGAAATTTGGAGAAAAAGCAAATTACAGCCTGTTAATGAAATTATAGAATTAATTAAGCATTACTGATGCATTTAAAATGCAATTGGCAGGTGTCCCACGTTCTTTGATAGCTATGATCTGTATCATCACCATAGAGTGGTCTCTTGGAGCTCTTTATTACATCACTACGTTGACTTCTTGTGATGCTATTTGAAAAACTGTTTGCCCGCTCTCTTATGATTTAGAGTGTGATGAAAACCTTGACCATCTCTCACTCAGAGACGGAGTATCACTTGGAAACCGCTGTATAAACAAGGGCATTTGGCATCTGGTTCAGGGATTAGAAGTAAACAGGAGAGCCAGCGGGGGCCAAGGTCTCCCAGCACCCAGACCATTGCCTCTCTGGCAGACCAAACTTCCTCTCAGTCTGCTTTTGGCCCTGACTTAAAGAACAACAATTGTCATCATCGGTCCCTTCCCTCATATGGCTAGGGTTCTAAATACTGCTTTGCCATTGTATGATTCTCCAGGGTTTCCTCCATGCTATTGAATTCTATTTTCCGTTATAAAGTCAGGACTTGATAAAGTGTTTACTTTCAGAAATCCAGCCCCAGAGGAAACAATTATGGTTTTCCTCTTCTTGGCCATCTGTCTTGCTGATAATTTGTTGTGCTGTGGACACGGTTTATTTTTAGTTAATTCTGAGATGCAGCTTGTGGCTTTGTTGCCTTAATGCTGTTTTGCCTGTTTCATGATCATTTACCAAGTTGTTTCCACTTTATCACGTTCCTTGCAGTTCCTTTGAAGAAGCTTGCTGCTCATTCCACTTTTGTCATGCGAGGGAATATACAGAAAAGCTCAGGTTTCTCACTGAAGGTGGAAATTGCAGTCTTCCACTGAGTATGAAATTATTAATTATTTTTTTTATGTCCAACATTTAATCTGAGACTGCTTGACTTTCTGAAGGTAATGTTTACGTAAATAAAAAAAGACACCAAACCAACCAGTAAACAGTAGGTTTCAAAATACGCTTGCCTTTTTTAGAATAGAAGAATAGAATATTTAACATACAATTATGTAGTCCAACTGCGTGACCACTTCAGGGCTGACCAAAAGTTAAAGCATGTTATTAAGGGCATTGTCCAAATGCCTCTTAAATTCTGACAGGTATTGACCACTTCTCTAGGAAGCCTGTTCCAATGTTCCACCACCATCTTGGTAAAGAAATGCTTCTTAAGGCCCAGTCTGAACCTCCCTGATGCACTTTTGAACCATTCCTATGTGTCGTTTCACTGAACAGCTGCAAGAAGAGATCAGCACATTCCTCTTTACTTCTCCTTCTCAGAAAACTGTAGAGAACAATGAGGTCACCCCCCAGCCTCCTTTTTCTCCAAACAAACCCAGAGTCCTCAGCTGCTCCTCAACGGACATGATCCTTCTACCAGCTGCTTTGCCCCCTCTGGACACAATCAAGTACCTTGAAAATTATTAGGTATCTACTCTGTATGTAACTTAATAGTTGGGATAGGGCTCAAGTAAAAAAAAAAAATCTGCTAATACTGGATTGCTTGAAAACTTCAGTTATTTGGCATTATCTAAGTAATCTCACTCAGTTTTACTAAGGTTAAGGGTGTGGCTCCAATAAACTTTAAATCAGTGTTATTATGTCAATATACCATTCTAAAAGTTGATGAATAACAGCCTCATAGCAGTGTCCCATCTGGCCTTTGCTGGTCAAGTAAAATTCTGCGTACCCTCAAATCGCAGAATTGTTGTTGCATGACAAGAATATCTGGTTTTCTAGATCAGAGAGCTGGTCCTGGGATAAGCTGTGCCTGTATCTGATGGCTAAAGGCACAGTAGATCCTACAGAGGTTCAACCTGGTCTCTCAGTTCTTCAGAGTGCTCTAAACAGTAGGCTGTAATGGAAAAAAGGGTCAAGGATGTCGGATTTTCTACCTGTAGGCCCATGAAGGGATAGAATGGTGTTCAGAGCTGCCTATGGGGACAGGAAATAGATTCTTCAGGTGTGGTACAGGAAATTAAGCTCCACAAGGGATGTGCACATTCTAGATACACCTCAGGCTGGGGTCATTTTGGCCATGCACAACACTACTATTTGTAGTACAAGGAACCGTTGGACTAGATGACCTCCAGAGGTCCCATCCGACCCCATATGATTCTATTTATCAATGCCTGACAACATAAGGATGTGTTTTGGGTACAGCTGAGCCTCATATCAACATGATTGATATATGCATGGACAAACTATCTTTGATTCTTCCAAGTGAGAGAAAGTCCCTTCCTGGGCAAGGGAGCTTCCTTAGAAAGGGATATGCTGACCCCAGGAGAGCACTGTGCTAATGTGAATTTACTGCTGGGTGTAGACAGGAAAGTGTCTTTGGGTGTCTTGGCCTAATGCTGCATTGCATCCCATAGATATATTCTTGAGATCAGATAAATGTTATTGGGTTTTTGAGCTGTGTAAGTTTGGTTGAATCCTGTCTATATCCTGATTTTAAAGGTGGTTTATTTGGGGGGGTTTGGGGTTTTTTTTTGGTAGCTTTTTAAAAATAATAATAATTTTAAAAAAGTGGCTCTCAACATCTAAAATGTCCAGTATATGATTCACCAAGTGAAGATTTAAGAGCTCCCACTCATCAATCTAAGGTTCTGAGATTTTTCTGAATGGTGACTACTAAACTGTGGAATGAAACTCCACTGATAGAAAGGGACCAAAATTAAAAATGAGCATCACTTCAGAACCAGCACAGAAGATACACTGCATATAGTTTAGACAGACAAATTAAAAAAGAAAGGGAAAAAAATTGTCAGATATTGGATGTCCACTAAGGCGCTGTTTCTTTTGAAGTGAAACAGCTTATGGAAAGGAAGCATTTTATTAATGTATGCCTCAGTGAGACAGGATATCACTCATGGAAAACTGGGAGAGCAGTGTCGAAGAGTGGCGACAGGAAACACAGAATCAGCAAATTTCTGGTCTTGGGGTGGCTGCTTTTAAAAATCCAGAGCCACTGAAGGACAATAGGCACTTATATGTCAGCCAAGCAGCAAGTCTCATATCCTTATGCAGGGAAGTTTCCCCTTGTTGCCTACAGGGATACAGGTTCCCATAGCAAAGGAGGAAGAAGTACTAGCAGGACATGAGGAACAGATTCACTCTTTTAATATGCCAATTCAAAAAGGGAAAGTTGAGTCATCATTCTGCAAAAGGAAATATTGACAGGAATTATGGTAATGCTAAAAAAAGAGAATTTTCAAATTCCCCTGGCTTTTGAGACAACTAGAAACTGTTGCTTTCCTTTTCTTCCAGGTTTGTGCTTAGTGATCATCCTGCTGGGCATTTTCTGGGCCATATGTAAAATAAAGAGTCTGACCCTGAGCTTACTGTTAGCAGTCTAAATCAGGAAGGACTCTACTGAAGCCACTATTTCACTAGGAAGAGTCATTTAAAATGTGTGTGAAAAATTGAGTAAGATTATCTTTTGGGGATCTGCTGAAAATATTGCTTAATTTATTCCAATCCATAAATTATGGTGCTGTTTTATGTAATGGAAATGAAAATCTAATGTCTTTGCTTCCTAGGATTCTCAGCAAATTACATAGGAAGCCATCAAAAATAACTTTTCAAGTTTCAAGGTTGTGTTACAGACCTTTAACAATACTTACAAGAAATTTCTAAAAAGATTTCAAAGCCCAAAGACACTTTGATTATTTAAGTTGTTGTTGTATATAAATAGACCACACATTTCCAAACAGTGCTTTTTCAATACTTATATTTTATGAATCCTTTCCGTGACTGAGTTCCGTTTATTGAGGGGTATTTTTTCAAAGCTATCTTGAAAAACTTATCTAGGAGAAGAAATGGGCTATGTTTTTGTTTCAATATCTATTTTAAGTTTGTGATTCATTTCTACGTAACTAACATGACTCTGTCCTATGTGACTTAGGGTAACAGAGGGGAGGGTACCTTCTGTGACTTCCTCATATACCAATGAACAGATGGAATATAAATTGGAGGAAATGGTCTGAAGTTGCAGCAGGGGAGGTTTAGATTAGATATCAGGAAGAATTACTTTACTGAGAGAGCGGTTGGGCACTGGAACAGCCTGCCCAGGGAGGTGGTGGAGTCACCGTCCCTGGAGGTATTTAAGAAACGTGTAGACGTGGCACTTCAGGGCATGCTCTAGTGCCCGAGATTGTTGCTTTGTGTCTGTCTGTGGGTGGGTGTGGTGTTTTTTGGTTGGTTTGTTGGGGTTTCTTGTGGTTGGACTCGATGATCTCAAAGGTCCCTTCCAATCTTGAATATTCTGTGACCCTGTGATTTTGGTTTTATAACATATAGAGAAAAATACATCATTCACTGTAACTGTGATATGAAATAACAATTAGTTCATAGTAGATAATGTACATTCCAGTAGAAAGCTCTAATGTTGTCTCAAGGCCACAAAATTACATTAAATTGTGCATTCATTACTGATGGAAAAGAAGGGAAATGCTTTTGTTATATCAAAGCTACCAGTCTCCCTTTCCAGATACTTTTCCAAGGTAGTAAAAATGTACCTTCAGATTTTAGATTGTCCAATATTAGATGGTTTTCATCATGAATAATACTTCAGTCTTGTGTCTCAGCTTTGCAGCTGTCCAGGGAAAACCATGTACTTTTCCAATGTCAAATGATCTGACGAATGGAAGGCACTTGTAGGGTGTACGTTGATGTAATTTAGTGGAAGATAGGAGAGAAAAGGTAATTCTTAGGTATTGCATTGTGTTGATGTTGCTCTGTAGGTCCAGGGAAAAAAAGGAACATGAAGAAACTCACATCTGGAAAATTAAGCAATTGTGGCATAGAGGCTGCTTTTCCATGCAAGCCGATAAGGCTTTTGCTTCTGATTTCATAGGGAAGAAGATCAGTTCCTACTATACATCAATGCCTCAAATCCAAGCTAAATGTTGTTTCTAAGACGTAAAAGAGCTGAAGTGATGCAGATACTGCAAGGTTTAGACTGAACTGCATTTTGTAAATGGCAGTCTAACAAGTCAGAAGAATTGCTTCAGTTCTTTTTAGAACAAGATTTTTTGAACAGCTTCCCTTCAGAAATGTCCTTCATTTTCCTGTAATTCCACTCAAGGAAACCATGATGCCATCCCCAGATGCCTCACAGATTGCACTAAACCAATTAAATCAAACAATTTGGTTTGTGGAACAGACGCTAAAATCTGTTACTCCCAAAACACTTTGTCTTGAATCTGTTTATTAGAAAGGCTTCCAACCTGAAAAGGTAACGTGTCAACAGTTACAAACAGTGGAGTTGCTGGGGAAAAAAAAAAAAAAAAGGCTATAGATCCTAACAGTGACAGAAGCAGAGCTAATTCTCTGTTGTTGTACTGATTTGTAATGAATTTCAAGTATATAAATCAACAGATAGATACAACTTAGGCTTCCAAAGGAATGTGAATGATTCCATAAAAAGGCTAAGCTTCTGAATTCTGTCATCAGGTTTCCATCTTAAAAAACACCCAAAACCAACCAAATAAACAAAAACGTCCCCCAAGCCCTCTCAAATCTCTTCTAGAAGCTGTCTAACCTGAGAACTCCCTGATGCAGAAATCACTAAATTTTTCATTTAACCTGAGCTGTTAACACATTGCTCCTATCATTAGCTGAATCACAGAATCTATGCTATCAAAGCCCTCGCTATCAACAGCTCAAGATGAGAAAGTAACAACCAGTCTTTAGGTTGCATCACTGGTCAGCCTTGAGTGCTTTTTCTGTTTTGGGTGAAGGAGGATGGAATGAATTCCTGACCAAGTAGTCAAGCAAGACTAGGGCATGCAAGAGGTAGCAGACTCTTCCTAAACAAGAAATGCCCTGGTATGAAAGCTAAAAAGTGCTGAAATAAAAAGCGATGGACTCTAGTGAGGTCCTCCATCTGGAAAAGTGAGGACCAGGACTTTTCTGTTTGTAGCGTGTTTCTCGGCCCAGAAGCACTCTACGCATCTCTGCTAGACAATGGAAACAAGGCTTAGCCAGAAGGACTTTTGGGTGGGACTTGGACATATTGATCCTCATACAGAGAAACGGAAGGCTGAAGTTTATAGATTTCTGTGCTTAAACTGAAAATGAAGACAAGCTTAAGAGGGGGAGAAGAGTTTTGGATGCAATTGGTATTCTCACCAGAGCAGAGTGGAGACTGGAGATACCAGTTCTGGCAGCTTTTCAGTGGTGTGAGCCGAATGCATTAAGAATAAATTAATGTGATTGTAGCTATGCTAAATAAAGTGGCAGAAGACAAATGCCTGCACCGACAGGATACTAAGCTGGCTGTGGAAATAAAGTCCTATCTTGCAGTCTCTGATGTCACGAAAAACTTGTAACGTTAAAATGGGAGGTGCGTGAGGAATGCAAAGTGAGGTCCGTTGGCTGTGTCCACAGGGTAAGTAATGGGTCATGCCAAAGGCACTCTTGCCATTGCAGTGCCAGTCACAGAGATGCTCCAAGACATCAGCAGAGCTGTCATTCCAGGAAGCTGCAAAAAAGCACAATCTGTCCTTCCAGGGACTGGTTAAATTTTGCCTGGAGACTTTATTCTACCTTTTACTACTCTGAAACTGCTTGAAGGTTTTTTTGTGGTTTTGTTTTTCTTTTTTCTTTTTTTTTTTTTGTTTTTAATCTCACTATTGTGCTACTATGTGTCTGTGGGATTTGCACAGAATAGGTAACTCAGTTTTTTTCCTGCACTGCACTGCAGGAAAAAACCCCTGATGTTAGGGTTTTTTTTTTTATTTCCAGTTGTGGAATGGTCCTGCACTCTGGTTTTGCTCATCTGATGTCATGGCATTTTCCCTGGCTTGTGTTACTCCCATAAGAGGAAAAACTCAAGTGGTTTGAGAGAGACATTCTCTTCACTTCTCTGCCAAATTTGCTCTGGTTTTGTGTTGGGTTTTTTTTGTTGTTGTTGTATAAAACAGTGCTTCACCACTTGATTTAATGCTTATGTGGTTCTTTCCTGTTAAAATAGACGTGTTACAATGGAAATCTCGTACCACACAGATTTGAAGGAGATACTTCCTATTTCCCTGTAGTGAGTCATAGTGTTGATCTGCAGGAGGAAGATGGGGTCACCTACAACCAGCAGTCCAGCTGCAGTGGCTTCCCAGGCCAGCTGTGTGCACTGCCCTTGGAAGGGACGCCTCGCTCTGCCTCCTGGCAAGCCCTGGAGGATTTCCACATGGGAGCCAGCATCGTGCCCTTGCCCCCAGCCCCACGTTGCACCCAAACCCACTGCCAGCCCAAGAGGTTCTCCTCAGAGTAGCCCTGCTGCAATTTTCTTTTGTGCTCGGGAGGATTTCCTATGCTGTTCAAGTAATGGGTCGGTTTGAAGAAGAGCTTTTTAGATCCCTAGGTCATTTGCCCTTGACACAGCTGGTTTCTGAGACAGCTGTTCCCCACTTAGCATGAATTTACACAGGGAAAGTAGATGAGCACTGAAGGAAGTAGGGGATTGCTGCCCACCCTGAAGGGTGACTTTCCTCTAATTTAAATCAGCCTCACTGGGGAAAGCGTTCATAACACCAGAATTTGTAAAAGTTAAAATGTATCTGATAACCTGTTTTTATCACAAAAAAAAAAGATACTAGATTATAAAAAAAATAATCAAGTGGTTGACAATTTTGACGTAGTATGCTGTTTATTTATTGATGTATTTAAAAGTTGCTTCAGTGACAAGATTTTATTGAAAATTTTAGAATATGAGAGTATACAGCTGTTTATAATTATGTTGTTGTATTATACTGTACTAAAAGTGACCTGATTCTTGTCATATTATAGGTCTTAACATTCTACAGGTTAATTTATATTCTTAACTTATATTCTTAACTATTCCAAAATAGGACAAAATATTGTAGGTTTTATGTTTGATTGATTGATTGTTTTTTCTCACACAGAATGGATTATATTTTTCCCAAAATTGCCTGAAGAATTGGAATTCTAGATTGCATTTTGGAGAATGAAAACTTGAGGCTTAATCTAGAGTATTCTACAATCACAAGTGAGGCAACGTGGGACAACAACATTAAGAATTAAGTCCTACACATCCTTCAACTACAAAGGAAGCAAGTGGGAAGGTAAGGAAAATTCTTACATGGCCAAGGTTTGAGTTTGACTTTAGGAGGCTCCAATCAAAACATACTTAAGAAGATGAGACCCAATTGAAACAAGACTAACTAAGTAAATAATAAGCAGAAATTACTAGGGAAGGTTGCACAGGATATAGATACCAGAACAGCTAAGAAACTGGCATGGTCACATAAACTATTAAAAAAGCAAAAGTATGAGACTTCCAAAGGAATTAATGGGTACTTTGATTTATGAGAAGATGAGGAAAATATATACTTTGTAAGTACTTTCTTTGCATCAGCTGTTCTCACAGAGGACTTTGAAGAATATTTACCCAAAATCTTTACACGCAATAAATATTGCCAGAGATCAAAAGAGCTTGGGAATTAGCACAGAGTAAGAAATCAAAGAGTAGAAAGATATGAAAGTCCCCAAAAAAACAACAAAAAAAAACCCCACAAAAGAAAAGCTCAGGTGCTTGGAAGAAGAGCTGAGCTGCTAAGAAAATAAAAATGTCTGTTTAAAATTGTTTATTACACTGGAGGCCCAGAGAGTAATAAATCACTTTATCTGTCTTTTAAGGAGTCACTAGGGATACTCACAGACCAATAAACCCTGTTTCTATACCCAGCTAACATCTGCAGGCATAAAACTTGTAATTCAAAACAGAAACGACTAGAAAAAAATCTTCATAAAAGGAACATCTTTCTTGCCTCTAATGGGCAAGGATTATCTGCCTATTGCCTCTATCTTGCCTCTTGTCTCTAATGGGCAAGGAAAAATGGGAATCAGTTGATGTGATGTATTCAGAATTAGCATTGTCTAGGTTGGAAAGGACCTTTAAGATCATTGAGTCTAAAGAATTATAAGGTGCATCTTTGCACACTGTAATACAGACTTTGTGGATGACTTGCTTAGCTCAAAATAAAGCCCTTAAAAGAAATGGCCTTAATTAGCTGAAAACCAAACCTTTTCAGGAAAGAGCATTAATTGGCTCCTGCTGGCAGGGGTGGGAGGAGGACGGGTGAGATGGCTGTTTGAGATACTGCACCGGGACGTGTGCCTGCTGCAGTTAAGGCAGTGAAGTCACTCAGTCATTCCAAAGCATTTGAATTCCTTGTTCTTTATCCTAAAGAAAACTGTAATGCAGCAATAGGCAAAATATGGCAGTTGAAAGGCTGTAGCGGACAGAGTCTCTTGGGCTAAAAGACTGATGTTCTTTGTTAGTCTCCCTCCAAAACAATTTACATTAGTAGGCATTAGCAACCAGTTTGTTTATGTGGATAACACTGTGCAAGAAAATAGTGCCAACAATTTCAGCCAGTTTTATTAGTCTGAACACGCATAGCTAAACCTCTACGTGATTGATGTTCTTCTTCCTTGACTGTTCAACAGAACATTCTTTTCCATTTCTAAATTATTCTCATTTCTAATTATTGTGCAGAATTTAGAAACGAGCAGAATTGAGATCTCTGTGGTTCCACAGCTGCAATGGAAAGTGAGTTCCAGTTAGATATTGCTGTAGTGTAGCAACTGCACTCCCTTATATTCTGATGGGTAAACTGGAACATAATACGCTGCTAAACTGATAAAGGTTGAGACTAGAATAAAACAGGTCTTTGATTTATATTTTTTTCTTAATGAATTTTTGTCAGACTTGCTATCAGGATTGGCGTATGTGGCTTTGTGATGCTCAGAGTTTGATTCATCCAAAGGTAAGTCGAATTTTCATTTAAAAAATGTGCATGAGAGGTCACTTAAATGCCCATTTGTCATTCCCTCAGTAGATCTGAATGTACTGGCCCCATAAATTCATAAAGTATGTGATAATCTACATGCTGTACTACATCAGGAAAGCCAAATCTCTTCTTTTCTTCCTCTTGCCACTATTGGCCTTTATGAAATTTGCTGAATATCCTACAGTGAGGTCTGATGCCCCCCTCAAGTGCCCAGAAGCCCCAGTCGAGACATCTTTTTTTTGGCTCCAAGATGTGTCAAGGAACTTTTTGGACTTTGAGAGCAGGTGAATCCATTTCTGTAGAAATAGTCTAGTGTTTTTTTTGTGCCACATATGCAATGGAGATATTTTCCAAAGGCTGATAAATCATGCAGATTTTTAAATTGCAACAAATTATTAGTGGCAGTCTATCACTGGAGGTAATAATTAAATAACAAACAGCATTTCCAGACTTAAAAGTACTCTCAAGTAAACTGAGAATAAAATGAAAAATCACACACTGCCATCAATTTGAAGAACTTTATCCAAAAACACAATTTCCATCTGATATTAACAAAACTTGTCATTTTCACCATAGTAAAAGAAGGAAGCAGTACTAAGTACGCACATAGTGACAGCAGTCAATAACTGGAAAAGAATTAACAGGAACTTAAAAGAATACATTTAATACATTTCTGTTAACTAAGCTTGCTAATTACAGTAAACTTAGAGAAAACAGGGCATTTTTAAAGTTGTTTTTCTCTTTACAGACAGAGATCCACATCTCAAAAATGATCATTACAAGAGTAAAGGTTTTTCTGTAAACCAGCCCATATATTACAAAAACAAGATAGAGAGGCTCTGCAAACCTGTTAGTGTACAAAACAGGGTAGCAGAGAGAAAGCACAAGAGAATTAAATTGTCAAAGAATATTAAGAAAAATAACGGTGCATACTGAAGAGCTCCTGTAAAGCTGTTTCATGTGAGCTGAAGGATGTTATTTCCATGACTGACTTTTGTGTGAAGTACAGATGCTTTCAGAAGTGTCACTATTTAGCATACTTTGGAAAAAGCCCAACAACTAGGCAATATTTGAGATAACTGCAAAACAAATGTTATAAGCTACCTCACACAGCTAGCTACTGGATTTATTTACATTATTTCAGAATTTCACTGGGGCTTTGCGCTCCACTCCTTCTAAACTTCAGAACTAGAAGAAGTCTTAGTTAGAACAAATATTTCTCAGGTTAGGTGCTCAGACAATAGAAAAAATAGTGCAACTGTTTGCTATGTTACATACCCTTCCAGCATATCTATCAATATACTCAGACTTGTTTTTTTATTACCTTCTCATTTAAAAAAATACAGCATTCTTTCTTTCTTTCTTTGTTTTGATTAGGAAATTATGGACATCTTTAGATATATTTAAAATAAAACGCCAGCAACCCAGAGCTAGTCCTTCAAGTTGATTCACCTAAAGCAGACGTCAGAAGTACTGAAGTGTTATTAATCCAGTTGACTCCAGGTGGAGGCAAAGGTCCCTCTGGATAGAGCTGCTCGCAGCCTCAGGAACTTCAATTATCCTTATGAAGGTAGTAACTGAAAAGAGTTTTCGGCCTAGATCTGTAAACAGTTCAGTCTTACTTCATCATTAGTGGGACTCTTCTGCTTGGGGGAAACACTTTGTGGTTTGCTAAGGCAGATATTGACTTTCTTCCTACAGGAAGAGACCTCATACCCCTGATCTTTGCACTTACTGGGTTAAGTCCTCACTTATCAATGACCCTAACTTCCTCTCAGTGACGGTCACTCAAGAAGGTGGTTAAAAAGGGCTGAAGAACACTGCTGGCTTCCAAAGCTCACGTGCTCTGATACCAGGGAATGAAAAGAATACAGAGAAGATAAGGGTAGAAATAAAATGAAGGAATAGAGACATGGGGGTGACAAGGGGTTTAAAGGCATGGCTGCGAGGTCACATCAGGGTACTTTGGGGAGGAGTGAGGAATGATGTAGCCTAAAGGATCAGGCAGTGCCTCGTGAGAAGTGTTCTCAGCGTTTTTAAAGTCTGGGTAACAGTAATACCCTCTTTGAGACCTACTGGCACGAAGTAGTAGATTAAAATGAGGTAATGCTGCTGTACAGATGATACTTGACTTATTATGCTTAAGAAACCTAGGGGTTTTTTTGCTTTCACAGGCAAACTATGCGGAGCTCTGGAAGATAAATCTTTAATGTATTCTATCAACAAGGGAAGTTTTTTGAGTATTCTCTAAAACTGAAAAATATTTTCACAGGAAAGACAGAAAACGGATGGCACAATGCTCCAATGCTCCCATGACTTCCCAAAATGAAGGAGACTCATTTGTGCTTACATTAAAAGGTGTTTGCTTTGGTACCAGCAGATCAAGTCTGCCTATGACACTCGGCCAAACTCACCTTCAGAGGCATGTCATTGAGATGATGAGGTATGTGACAGGTTTGTGTTACCAGGGTTGTTTTCTTTTCCAGTTCCTGGCTGTGTTGCTGTAATTCCAAAACTGGTTACTGCAAAAGTAGGTCTGGTCACATTGTCTCTGGGTAAATACTCTGGTACCAGCCAGAATGAGATAAAATTGCCATGGATTTTGTTCTGCAAAGGCATATATTCTCCTGGAGTTTGCTGGGTAGACAACTGGACACTTTCCTCCTTCTTTGTGATTGAAGGGCCAAAAACTAACATAAGATGTGATTTGTCCCTAGCTGTCCAGAAAATAGCACAGTGATGACTTCACTTTCACTGCTTTGGGTTGGAAAGATGAGGTAAAAGGAAAAGATGGGTTGTATGAGAAAACACAAAACATTAGTGCCAGATCAAAGGCAGTAGAAGATTTAAGGACTCGGGATACTTTGATTGCTTTAGGATGTTCCCAGATCAGGTGCAATTCTCAATTCTCTACCTGTTAAAACATCCCTATCGCTACCTCATGGGTGCCAGTTTAGCAATAACAATATACCCCAGCAGAATATGGATCTCTGGCTCTTCTTCTGCAAATGGAATAAATGCACTTGTTTCCCCGAGGATTATCAAGATGCAAGATGAGGAGGGACATGGCATACCTGGTGGTTAGTTCACTTGAACTCAGCTCAGGTTGCATGTCCAGGAAGGCAGCAGGGCTCACGGGGGGCAGAGCAGGAGTTAATGAATTGCCTCAGCTCTGCCTGTCAGAACCCTGATGTCTGACATTATCACCAGGGACCTGACTGCCCTTTTTCCTTCTGCGCATTAACCAGATGAAATCCAATTCTCCTGAGCTCTGAATGCTCTAACAGTGATCTGGGATTATGATTTTTGGCCTATTTCTCTAAATAATGGAAATCATCCTTAAAAAGAGTAATTTTCCAGATTTTGCTCTCTGATTAGCCACAGGAAACCTAGTAAAATCACATCAGATAGACAGAGCTATGTGAAATTAATAACTCTCAGCAGCCTGCAGAGAAATGTGAAGATATTAACAACTGGAATTGTTTGAGAATTGAAAAATGAAAGCTTTTCCTTTTATCTTCAAATGGATGTACAGGATAAGACTATAATGGCTGGCTCTTCATTTCACTTTTGATTTGGCACTTGTTATTACAGCGCTCAGCAGTCTGGTGGGATGCTGATGTCCTCAAGTCCCATTGCAAGACAAGGATTTTGGAGATCTCATTACTTCTGAGGTATCTATCAGCTTACTTGCCCACTTAAATGGCTAAATACATTATTTTTAGCAGATGACTCTCTGCTACTATTGCTGCATCAAAATCTGTTGTTGGCACAGAAATACGTCCTCCTTCCTCATTTTATTTTAGAGGGATGTTGATGCTGTGGACAAGCATAGACTCCTAGCCCTGCAGATAAAAATAAAGCAGCAGTAGCTGTGTGGGTTTTCCTACCTCATTTTCTTATCTAATGTGACCTCTGTAACTGTTCAGCCTTTAATCTCTTTGCTGTGGTGGCTGCATGGCTGCTGTGTTGAGCTGCTGGCTGCTTAGAGAAAAAACATTAAGAGACAGTTCAATTATTTGGGATGTCGCTATTGATCCCTAAAGGCCATGGCTAGAAGAGATATGTTTGGGCATCCAGTTTGTCTACCCGCTTCCCCATGGCTCATTAAGGACTCTGCAGGGCACATACAGTATTGCTTTATGTGTTTGTACAATGATGTTTACAATGTAGCTAGGGGTCTAACAACTGCACACAGAAAGTGTTTTGCTTTGTCTACTACAGAGCAAACTCCAGTCAGGATCTTGTAAATTATCTGTGCTAGATGCTTTTATTTAAAGCACAGTTCTTCTATAGATGAATCCTGCTCTCATGCTGATACACAAAGTGATCAACAAAGCCCAGAGCCATCTTCTGCTTTTACAGAAGAGTTTCAGAGAACTGCTCTGGGGAAGGCATTTGGGATTCCTCGTCACCCCTCAGTGAGTGACAGCAGCTCCCAACGGCCTGGTTCCAAGCGAAGGAGAAGCTACAGTGCTCCAAGTCAAGCTGTACTCACCATTCAGGGTAAAACATAGGCCCACATAATGAAGTGGTAGCACATTTCACAAGGCCACCGTTCATCCACTTCTCCACTCCCCTCTGCAGCGTCTCTCAACGATGAGTCTCCTTTTTTCAATGCCTGAATTTAAACCTTCCCTAACCTTATAGAAGATGCAAGTGGCTGTAGTGGGTGAAGGCAGAACGCAACATCCAGAAAAATACTGTGCATATTATCACTATCAAAGTAGATCGGAGTTTAAACCAGCTCTGCCCACTGCGATTTAAGGATTTTTAATACACCTGACAATAATCTCTACAGATTCTTCCATCTACATCCTTTTTCCCTCAGCAGAAAAGCTATGCAGCTAGTGTCTTTAACTATGAAACAGGAAATGCCTGCCTGTACTGTTTGCCATGTCACCCTGTCAAGCCAATTACTTTAATTAAAGGTCTATCTGGACCTTCTTGACAACTCTGCCTCTAATGATGAAAATATGTATGATGATGATCAGGATGAGGGAGGCAGAACTCAGTGTTTTCCAACAATCCTGCTATTACTAGCAATTTCACATGAAAGTAGGGCACTTTCTTTGAGAAAAGCAATACAGAAGTTTCACTTAGTTTCATTAGCAGAGTGGTGGTTCTTTGCTGTTCCTGCTCTAATGCTCTTCATGGGTGAAGAATTCAGCCCAGTGCTTTGGGAAAGAGGTACAAACATTGCTAATTGCACTTGTATTAATATTCTAGGAAATTTAAACAAAGCACTCTGCTGGAAAAATTTGCTAAGCAGTACAATAATCCCATTAGGCAGGTACCATAGTGTCAAATTGGCTTTAATCATGGTGGAAATGTTTTGCACTTCATGCAAAACCAATGCTTGCAAGATCTGGCATAACTGGAGAGCCTACTGAAACACTAAAGTCCACCAGTAACTGGTTTTTCTTCTATATACCTGCTAGCTCTGTTTGCATCTTTCCCAGCTTTAAAGGCCAGTTCATGGAAAGGGATAAAAGTCTACACAGCGACTTTTGAGTGGTTATAAATACTGACTTGGGGCATGCTGCTTTGATTCAAGTAACTGTCCACCAGCCCTGCAGGAAAATGGATTTAAACATAAAAGAAAATCCAAACTTCTCTATACATTCAGCAGCTCTTAGTCCAGCCTCAAGCTCTGTGGCAGGCAAGTGTCAAAAATAGTCTCTGTGCCTGCAGACAAGGTTTTCTGAAATTAGGGTAGTAGCTGTATGACACACAAAACCTATACAGTACATGCAAACATAGAGGAAGAATTTGTCTGCTACTCTCAAAACTGCAGACATTTTGTGTATTTGTGTTTATTTTTTTAAGAGGGATATTTCCAATGGAGGTGACTTATTTTTTTCATCCCATGAGATTTTATCATCTCTGCAACAAGGAAAGCTATAGCTAGTTTTGAAAATATACAGTTCTTGAAAAGGAACTGCTCATGGGAACAATGCAGTGAGAATGCTGTTTCTCAACAGAACAAATCCAAATGATAATCACAGTTGATCAAAAGATAATCACTTCCAGGAGCCTCATCAGAATCCAGAGACATTGATAATTAAATATAAGTGCTTGCATGTCTGTCGCTTACTAGCTTTTTTTTTGGGTGCTGTTTCTATCCCAGGACATACCTGAGCCTTGCACTCACACCCTCACGAGCACACAATAATCTGGTCTTGCTGTCAATTCTACTTTTCTCATAGACAACATTCACTGTTAATTAGGCTTTGCAATTTCCCCACAGTCTTTTGCTACACCAATAAGCTTATGAAAGTATGTGGCTGCTATAGGAAATCTGGATTACAGTGAAATCAGCTGAAAAGCATGGCATTTGGCCTTTGTTTCCTGAAAAGAACACATCTACAAACCACCGTTGTCACTGCAATAAGTACCTCCAGACAGAAAAGGCAGCTTGTGCTGCTGTTCCATGACATTTAACATGTCCTCCTCTGGAGTGCAGAGGGTCTGCAGATCAACCATTCCTTGCAACAGCTGCTCCTCCTCCTGCAAACAGGTTTAGCATCAATACACAGATTATCAGATCCAGTAACTGATACTGGAAGGCAAGTGTTAGCTAGTATGCATCTGTCTGTCACAGCTTTAAGACTCACGATTCAAACACAGCCTAGTGTATGCACGTGCTCAGGACTCACACACCATGAACTGGTACTTCAGCAGAACCAAGCCAACGCCGACCACTTAGTCCACCTGGAAAACTAAGATGTCCAGCAAGAATGACACAGAACAATTTCATACATTATACCACAGTAAAAAATGCACAAACCAAAAAGCTAACAAAATGCAAAAGAGCTGCTAGAAAAATCTAAACAGTAGAAAATAAGCACTTTCTATATAAATCTCACTTTCTATTTGTATTTACTATACCCACATTTACCTCCCTTTTATTATATTTCTATACAAAACTGGTATTGGCTCCATTCTCAATGAAAGCTCTCACCTCCATACAATTAGCAATTACAGCCACACTTCCTGCTATCAAGAGTCAAGATGGTTAACTTGCATTTCATTTCCATGATTGTGGCAGCACTTTATCAACAAAGTCCCTACCTATATGTATTTATATAGATATACATGTATATACACACACATACATACATACGTACACATGACAAATACTTTTGCAGTTTTCCTCTCTTCCAGTGTTTGGAGTGACAGTCATCCTAGAAGGTGAAGGCATACACCACTCCCACAACCACAATATTTCCAATTGTTGCTATTATCGCAATCCATAACAAGATGGCGTCATTTGACGAACGGGATGTCTCTTCTGGTGGATTCTGCATGGAAGAAGCTGCATGGACATTGGCCGATGAGTTAAACAAGGAGTACTCTGTACTAAAGTCCTCGTTGGGTGAGTCCATAAAGGCTCCTCCCATAACAGGAAGCTGTGAAGAAAGATACAGCAAGATTAGATTGCAGACCAATACCTGAATTTTCTTGGTCTCGGAGTCATTATAAAAGACTAACCACGAGCCAACCTGCAAAATTAGTCAGATGTCATGTACGTGGTGCTCCTCTGTCAGTAATAACACAGACACATTACACTATTTCTTCCATTTCTGTTAGAATCAATATTACTGCAGAAAACCTAGGTATGTTACATGGAATATATGTAAGAGCCAGCATGAAGGCTCCGAGTCGGCCTAAGTAATTAGAAGCATTTAGAAAGAGGAGATAGAGCTATCCACAAAGCACTCACACACTAATGTGGAAGTTTACAGCAATATGATTGTTTTGTGACTACTGGCAATAGTGTCATACTGCTGTAAGGTATCCAGTCACCACAGCGAGGATGTGATGCAGAGAATCTGCCCTCCCATTACGTATCACTCAGAAGCAAACCCTTGCATTATGTAGAGATTATGCAAAAACATAGGAATTGCAGAAGTTCTTACTGTAAATCAGGTAGAAAGTACTCACTGCACTAAGTAACTTCACTTGCCAAACACATCATTCCATAGGATTTCCAACACTTCTCCCACCCCACTGGATGGGACTTCCTCCTCCTGGAAAGGACAAAGTTTCTTTGGTGCTCTTAGGGAATTTCTCAGTGGTACCAGGAAAAGTTCTAAGATAGCAGTTATTCAATGCAAGAATATGGAAAAGGAAAAAAAAATTATCATTTAAATAATAATCATTTAACCTTCTCCTTATACAGGTTCCCAACTTCATTGTAGATCACAGCACATATTCTTCATTATTCAACAACTATTCTATCCTCTGCATAGGCATATAAAATTGCATCCTTCTACAGATGTATGGATTCTTCATTCAGGCAAGAGAAGGATACCTACTGCAGCACTAAGACAATCTACTGAAAAAAGGTTCACAGAAGACCTTTTTGCTTCCTTCCCTGTCCCTTGTATACTTGGGAACACAGATCTGGAAGCATTTCCCCTGGCTCACCAAGTGCATCGGTGACATTGGACCATCCTACCTCCACTCTCCTTTTAGATCTGGTAGAACTCCAGTTCTTCAAGGAAAATGGAAAAAAGCCTGGGAACCCTTGCTGCAACACCAACCCACCCTTCCTTCCCTACAGTGGTTTCCACGCTGCTGCTATCAATCAATCTCCCATTTGACACCCTACTTGGACATGCTTCTGGATTTTTGACATTCTTCACCTTTCTCAGTAGGGATTTCCTCTACAGCTGAAAGCCTTTGACTCCGTAACAACAAAATGAAAATTCCTCCTGCTATTACACTAGTCATAGTACTATTATAACTTCAATAGTATTGTTGATGTCATCACAACCTTTGAATCACAAGAACGAGTCTTGTCTTCATTTAGCCACATCACAGAAGACTTCTATGCCATCACCCCTGAATTACCGTGCTCAATGAAAAAATCAATCTTTTAATAACCTGTCCTTCAACGCCCAGATCACATTTTGACTCTCCCAGTAACCTCTCCCTTTGGTACCAAACTACACCCATCCTGGTTGTGAACAGTTGTGCCGTGGAGGCTGCTAAACAGGGCGGGATTTGAGGATAAACCACCTCTCCTCTCCATAGTGGTAGCTGGAATCTACAAATTAGAACAAAGAATTTGCGAAGCTTGAGAATAAAGTAACTTTTTTTGCTTGCTATCCGTAACATTTTACTGAGCTATAAAAGGCAGGCTCTCTTTCAAAGCTGAACAAATTTCATCTGTACTAGAAAATACAATGTGACATTCAAAATGAAACAGAAAATGATGAAAGACCACAATGGATATGTCATACTACCTAATCCACATTAAATAATATTATCTCTGAGATCAAATATTATTAGACAAAAGCAGTTTGCAAGAAAACAAACAGGAAATTGCAAAAGTCAAGTTTGATACATTCTCCCTGCATCAAAGATTTTTACTGCCAGTTTCAACACAGAGTATGTTTTTGAAAGAGCAAAAGCTTCCATTTCACAACAAGCCCAGCTTGATGTTTTGAATCCAATTCCACCAGCCTTTTTTATGTCTTGGGATTTGATAAGGAAAACATTGCTCAGTTTAATCAGGATTTTTTTTTATGTAGAGATTGCTATGAAAGGCAAATCTGACTTCAAACATAAGTGTATTTATGCAGCGATGCTGCCATTTTACAACTATGGAGAGGCTAATTAAAGATCTTTGCAGCAAACGACAGGCATATATTTACCATACTGTCTACAAAATGCTCAATATGAGGTGCTTGCCTCCTTAGCAAACCATTTTAAGTGTAACAGCATTTAGAATGGTCAATTCTGCAAAATCTTTCAAATGGAACAACCATATAGAGGTACATAAACACGTGCAGTTGCTGAGCCAGTGGGAGGTCATGAAGCACTGCTCCGGTGAGCGATACCTGGTTTTTGGGCCCCACATTCTGTGCCCTCAGTGAGTTATTTGGAGTGACAAGCATCCACCCTGTTAGTCTGCCTGGTGCTCTCGGGGAGGCAGGGAGCATCGCGCAGCAGCTTCACCCCACACTGCAGCTGATGTCAGACCCGCACCCCCTCCTCCCGTCTCCGGCTCAGACAAGCTGTCTGCACCATCTGAGGGGAACACATGGTGAAACTGCTCATCTGAATCTCCAAAAGGCTTGCGCTGACCTGATATAAAGCACTGACATTCAGCACCTGGCACAGGCTCTTTCTGTAAAACTGACTTCCAGATTTGTTCTGTTTGTAGGTCAGTAGCACTTCACCGCAGATCTGGAAATAAACCGTACTGCCAACTTGCCATTTGCAGAAATTTAGTAATCCTGATTACTAAATGCGTATTTCCCCCTCCTCACTGCTAAAATGGCCTCACACAACAGCACCCGAATGACCATATGGTGTCAGACAGAATGTCCATCTCCCTTGTGTGTTAGCTCCAGCAGTGGCCATAAATAGATGCCCAGGGAAGAGTAAGAGCACAACAGGACAAGCATATCTGATACTAGCCCTTAACAACTCACTGCATTCAACTGTTTCCAGCTTAGGAGGTTCCTAAAGCAGATGCTATTGCTGTAGATTTAATAACTGGCAAAGAATTTTGCTAGCATGAACTCGTCCAGCCTCCACCTGAGCTCATCTAAAGCTGAGCATCCCTCTCAGTCTGGCTCTTACTTTCACTTAACAGCCAGGGTTGCCCAATTAATAGAGTCCCGTAAATCACCCATGGGAGACATGCTCACCTCTCCACTGGAGAGGGGGAAGCATGGATGATTAATATCAACTGGCAATCTATCTTTTTGTTAGATTAACTTCAGTGAGATGAATTTCATCCTCGGCCTTTATGTCTTTGTTCTCCCAAAAGGTACAGTATCTTCCCTCTGCAGTCTTGAGACATTACATTAAAGGCTGTGAGACATCCAGACGAGACACTAATGGGAGCTGGGAAGCGCCCGTAATAAGCAGCAGGCTAAGGACAGAAACCCTTTCTGTGCTTGATCTGTTTGTGTCCCTGCCTCTACAAAGCAAATATACACCAAATTACATCAGCCACAAACTGCACCCATGTCAGTGCCATTACAGGGACCTGCAGCCTGTTTTAACCTCAGCAGGTTTTCATAGTTTGGGCAAAGCTGTGCAGAGCCTGTGCCACCCTCCCCATGATCTCTGTGCAAGGAGACCAGAGCAAAGGGTTAACTGGGACAGACAACAGCAAGGGACATGGCAGCAGCAGATGGTGAGGAAGAATGCTGTAGCAATGCTTGGAAATGAAACTCTTCTCCTAGTGACTAGGTCAATATTGTTAAGTAGCTCTAATAGTCTTGCTAAATGGCTTCTGGGACTGGAGAAGAAAGAATTCAAATCATTAAATAGCAACAGGCAGAAAACCAAACAGCAAAATGTCAAGTGGTAATGAGAGCACCCACTGTGCTGAACACCTCCTGCTGACATCCAAGAGGGTGCTCCAGGGTCACGAGGAGGAGAACAAGGCTCTTGAACAGTTAAGTGATACACTTCCCAGACAGCAGAAAAGCCCTATTCATGATTCACATGAAGGAAAAACAACGTGTTGGGTACAAGCCACTGATACTCTAAAAAAGTTAACTTTCTTAAGCAGCACCACATAAAATCCACCAATTGGCAATAACATTGCTCCCTTTCTTTAGGAACCAGGTGTCCATCATTTTTTCATAGCCAGCTAGAGAAGTGTCATACTTAGTTCCTGCAACCTTAGTGGGAACCCAGGTTTGCCATCGAGATTTGAAAGCATAGCTGAATCTTCAAGTAGCCATTTTCCAGAATTAGGAAACCTCAGTAGCAGCTTTAACTCCTGTGCTGCATCTGGGCCCTGGCCTCACCACACAACGCTCTGGAAATGGGATGCTGAGAGGAGAAATGTCATCCCAGCTCAGACATTGTTTTCTAAAATCCCTGATGTTACTTCTAATTTTTCATTGTTTCTTTTTCGTTACATTTTAGATAGCATATTTTTACATAATGGCATATTCTGAAGACATAAAATGAAGTTGTTATTTTCTTCTGCCCTGGCAGCATGTGATCACTGCAGAGCATATTTGTGTCTGAAAACCTTCCAGCTGCAATCACAAATCAATCTAAGGCAGCTGCTGAAGATGGCAGCAATATACATGTTTGCAAAAGCATCACAACGACATTTTAATTCTTAAGCTCTTTTTAGATAAACGTTTTGCATTAAAGAGGTACTCCACATGACCATTAATCTCCCCACGCTAACTCTCTTGTGTCTCACAGAAACATGCACATATATATTTTCTTCATCTAAAGCATGCACTATTATGTAAATGAAGATATCCCAGCTACTATGTATTTACTGGTAATATCTAGCGAATCAAATTCTCCCGTCCACCATTTGCCAGGACATAACCCTACTACTTATAATGTGAAGACTGGGAACATGGTGACAATCAGGACAGTTATTCCATGTTCACTGCAGGTGGATTAGTTTAAATGCATTAAACCTCCCCACAACTAAGATTAAAGGATACCCAAGGCAATCCTCTTTAATTTAATTAAACAGACCTAATTCTGAATCCATGCAAACACTTTAT